>JAHWFP010146091.1:5359-31687 GCA_023313725.1 Lithobius niger
GGAGGGAGTTGGGTAAAAGGAGGGGGGGGGACCTGCTATAATGGTGTATGTTACGCCAGGGTACAGCTATAGTACCAATAATATGAAACCAAAGACAACGCAAGCCTATAAGTGACAAGGATAGAAACTTCCTTGGTTTTTCGTGTTGGGATACGGTACTACACTGGAAAGGAGAGCAGAAGAAACCAAACGAGTTATCTAACGGACTTAAAAGAAAGCAACGAAATCCATCATCTTTTGCGTGCTACAGAGAAAGGGCCTCGTTTATTAGACTTAGAGGAAAATGCTAACCAGCTCGAAACACCCCGTTACCCGCATCAAGGATACCGTAACAGTCATAATTTTCAATTATACCACGCGCCATGGCTGTTTGCTGTGACGTGCACATCACGTGACTGGGCTAGTCCAATCAGATGGCCAAACAGCCGTTGTTCTCGTTCGTCATTGGCTAACTTATGGTGACGTCACGGCAAACAGCCGTTGCGCATGGTATAGAAAAGGCAATGAAAAGACAAACAAACCAAAATGCTAAAGCACTCGGAATGAAGGCAAGTCATCATAAAATCGATGTATACATTTGTATACAGCACACAAAAATAAAGGCTTCCTGTGTCCACTGATTTTAAATTGGTAAAACTTCGCGACTATTGACGACCCGCGTGGCTTAAAGCAGCATTGATTTTGTTTTTGTGGAGTGGCCAAAGAGTGTCCAATCCACACTAAATTTTTTTAAGGACTAGAATTATTACTGTATTCTTCTCTCCGTGCTGGCGACCGAGCAAACTTTGCCTTCTTTCGACTATATACCAAAAAGGGAGGAAACAATCGGTCGTTCCCTTCCAGTGCACGAAACACCAGCAATGTGAAATAAAAAATATAAAAAAACAAGTGACAATGGGAAAAATAGTATCGAGGGAAAGGGAATGTCCGTGTCTTTGGTGTCTCCTTGTTCTTCTTTAGTGGGGGGAAGGCAGTCCTGCACAAGCGACAACTTCTTTCCCCAACATTGAATTTAACGTAATGGCCGCCAAGCTGAGTCAACATGGCCTTCGCACGCTCCTTACTCCCAACTTGTTTTCCAATCTGGTGGCGAGTTGCAATCTTGTCTGCATGCAGGGGCGGGCGGACCCCAACACACACAGCGTTCGTCCGGGGCCATTTGGAAGCCGGGGAATGGTGGAGCAAATGCCGGCAAGGGTTCCGGACTCGACTCATCTCCCTCTTTCTTTCTCCGCCATAATTCTTCGGAAGCCAACTTTCTCAAAACAAGTCCAACTCACATTCCAACATTTCCGGTTTAGTTACCCTCCTCCCCACCCCTCCTCATCGCATTTGCCACGGTTTTAAACTAAAGTTGACCTTCCCTTTGTTCCAACAGCAGAAGATGTCGCGTGCCAAGAAGTTGTCATCTGACGATATGGCATGAATGGCTGGTTGGTCGCCTCAGCTCAAAGTGTTGCGACCCAACGACACAAGCTACGTCGTGGATTAGAAAGTTGACCAGATATCACATCTTACCTCTTCCAAGCCTAGGCGGGGCTCTGGTGATACCTTGTGGGTAGCAATGCCTTTGCTAATGCAAATTATAGGCCTACTTACCAAAAAACAGGCCTAATACCACAAATATATAGATATCACATCTTACATCTTCCAAGCCTACGGCCGTAGGCTTGGAAGAGGTAAGACGTGATATCTATATTTGTATCTAAATTTGTAGGAGTTAGTATCCACAAGGAATCACCAGAACCCCCCGTATACGGGGGGTTCTGGTGATGCCTTGTGGATAGCAACTCGTATGCTAATGCGAATTATAGGCCTTTACTTACCAAAAAATAGGCCTAATCCCACAAATACAGATATCACATCTTACCTCTTCTAAGCCTACGCGGAGCTCTAGTGATGCCTTGTGGATAGCAGCGCCTTTGCTAATGTGAATTATACGACTTACTTACCAAAAATAGGCCTAATACCACAAGTATATAGATATCACATCTTACCTCTTCCACGCCGCGTGGGGCTCCGGCGGTAGTTACGGCTACTAACGTCTCCGCTAACGCGAATTATAGGCCTTCGTACCCAAATGTATAGGCCTAATCCCACATATATAAGCCTATTTGCACTCAGCGCCCTCCAGTAGAGTGTCAACGTACTACATATCGTCCAGAGAAAACTCTTTCCAGCCCTTGCTGTGGCTTTTGTCTGTAGCTTGCATGCTAATGAA
This sequence comes from Lithobius niger, assembly GCA_023313725.1. NCBI lineage: Eukaryota > Metazoa > Arthropoda > Chilopoda > Lithobiomorpha > Lithobiidae > Lithobius > Lithobius niger. The sequence goes on from JAHWFP010146091.1 coordinate 7,581, forward strand.
TGCGGACCAAGACTGCAGTGCGTGACGTCGAGACCAAAACTTTTGATAAACATTACTATAGTCTTAAGTAGGCGTGCACCTGGACAAAGTACTATGTGGTGTTCCTGACACACAAATACAGAATTAAATCGTTCATGCATGTCACTTAAGATTCCAGTTCAAAACTTGCTTCGAACGTTTTCATACTCTACTTCGCATAGTGCCATTAGAGGCACACAGGAATGGAATTCAAGCCCAACCATTTTTACTTTGGTTCCTGCACAGTTGCTTTCCTGACATTCCCAAAAGTTGGTTCCTATATGGGTTGGTTGTTTGTTTGTTGGAATCTGGTGTTCGTTTTTGTGATCTGTTGCAAAGGCCGTGATGGCTCATAGTAACTTAGAAATCACTGCAAACTTCAAAATTTAACCCCATCCCCACGGTGGAAACGCCGAAAAAGTTCAGGTGGAACAGGATAATTATGCTGAGGGCTCGTGCAGCAATCTGAGGATTTTTGTTGTTGTTGCTTTTTACGCCCCCGGGCTTGTGGTTTTTTGTGTGATTTTTGTGTCTCTTTTAATGGCTTTTTCGTTTGATTTCGTGCCTGCAATCATGTCAGCTAGTTGTACATCCCTCTTCAGCCAAGACTCGTATGCAACTAAACACACTGAACACCCTGATGGTCCGCCCCTATTCAAACTTCCCTTCATTACTAAGCACAATGCTTAATAGTATAACTAGCCATATCGCTCGATTCTCTCGCTCCATTGGCGTCGTCTTGCTCTGTTCGAGGAGGTTTGCATGAACCAACTATGACGTCATGAACGAACATCATGAGGGTAAAAAAAAAATTTTGACGGTATTTTTGAATGTTTTTTTTTGTTGCGTATTTGAGGGGCATAATATCCAGTTACTGCTTTGAAAATAGGCCTAACCGAAGCGAAATTTCATTATCTTTCATTTGATCCCATCTTTGTAGGAGCCTTGGTTCAAGAGGTGTAGAGGTACAAACACACTCGCATGCACGCACATCACACATTTTTAATGATGTAGACTAGCCATATAGTTCGCTTCGCTCACTCCATTGGCGTCGATCCATGCTTCATGTAATTTCTTTGATTCCAAGAGCATCACAAAATCGATGTACTGATTATTTCGACGCAAACTAATTGCAATTGTTGCTCGTAGCTCTTTCATCACATTCCTCAGCACTCCGGCATTTCACCTACATCATTCCAAGCATACGATTTGTTTGTTTGTACGTTTTAAGTCTTCTCCTCCAGAAGTAAACCCCTACGAAGGTGAGAGATGAAAGACTGAGAGAGCAAAGCGAAACACACATTGAAAAAGTTTAGTTTACATGGAAATCGCTCGCTTTGCTCGCTCAATCTACGCATCTCTGTGCTTCAGAAACACTAATGTTTGACACCCTTTTAAAACCAGATCTATGGGTCTGATTTTCCCACGAAATAAGTCAGTTGTCACAATCCCAATTTTAAGGTCTATATGTGGTATGTTGCAAAATACGTCGTCCTTTCAGGTTATTTTTGCGTTTTTGCATCCGCTTAACAGATCATCTCAGTACGTAACTATTGTGCGCGAGCGTAACTTGAGTCCTGCAGGTATTTTATGAGCGGCTACATCTTCCTGGAGGGAGCGACTTTAATCGACTGCCGCCATTGTTTTTGTAACCATCTAGGATATCAACAAGGTGCTCTGCTATCGAAAACATACAATCGATTATCTGTATTCGTTCTAGGGCGAACTCAAGATAGGCCGCGGACACTATAACAATTTTACGAATTTTAAGCGTGCACGAAAATACTGTGACATCATGAGTGTGAAAAAAAATGTTTGACTTTATTTTTGCAGTTTTTTGGAGTATTTGAGGGTCATAATACCAAGTTACAGCGATGAAAATAGGCCTAACCGACGCGCAATTTCATTATCTTTCATTTGTTCTTACTCCCATCTCTGTAGGTGCCTTGGTTCAAGAGGAGTAGAGGTACAAACATACTCACACGCACGCACGAACGCATGCACGCACGCACACACATCATACGTTTTTAATGGTGTAGATTAATGATGTAGATGTTAGCATCACGCAATTTGTAGCTGCAGTTTATCACATATGCACGATTAAAAATAAATAAATAAAATTTCTCAAACTAATGCCTTTTAAAGATTCAACAGCGACACTGCTTTATATGGTTAAATCGATGCTTCTATATTTTTGGCAGCTAAACATGCAATAAAAAATTCCCAAGATTGCTAAGAAAGGTTGGTAGTGCACATACATTTTTACTACCCTATAGAGCTCTGGTATTTGCCCCCATATTGGCACCAGTATGGGTTTTGGAGGGCCTAACTACAAGGTGCACTACATAAAAATGGAGGAAAAAACAACGGAAGAGCGGATTTCTTAGGCTTAAAATAACGTTGTTTTCTCCAACAACAAAAATCGCGCGTTTTATGTCTAAGAAATCACTCTTCATAGCATCGGCTTCAGTATGACGCCCTTCTGTGTCTCTCTGCAGTGCCCCTTGCAGCTAACCCATTAAGGCTCCAGCATAGAGTTATACACAATAATACTACGTCGTGTCACTGATCTATATACCTTCTGCGATTGAAGTTTAGTAACGTTCCAAAATCGCAAATCTGCATTAGCCGGGTGTCGAAAGAATTAGTTTAAAAATAACTATACAGCTCCGTTGCTATTATTATCCTCATTAAATTTTGCTAGTGGTACAGACCTTACCACTACTGAAGAATACCTGCTTCTTGGATCACATCATCACATCGCACGTGTCGTTGTGTACTTAGTGCGTATGGACAGGGTTTTTTTTCAAAAATGTTTAACTGTTTCAAAATCACAAGTTTATTTTTTTGATACTTGGAGGCAACTATTCCGTGAATATCGGCTACTGCCAGTAGGAACAATGTGATTAAAAAAAAATTATTCATTATAAAGTTCAATGAAAACTTGTACGCACGCACTTGAACGCAAAGATGTCTCTAGACTATAAAAATTAAAATCAAATTACAGTGCTAAAATTCGTCAGCGGTATATGTACAATTAAAAGGTGTAAATACAATTTAAAAACTAAAAGGCGTACACAGGGTTCCCACATAATTACTGGAATAGATTTCCCTGAGGTTTCCAAGTTTTCCAGAGAATTTCAAGAATAAACGAAGGAAGGAAAGAAGGAAGGAAGGATATTTTTTAAACACATTTTACCAGTTTTACTTGTTTAACTACCCAGATTTAATCTAGTATATCCAGATTTAATGACCTTTCATGTGTCAACATAGATATAACATTTCTTAACACGGTGTGTTTAGTGCTTAAGCATAACCCTATGATAAGTGTGGGTGCATTTTTATCTGCTTACAAGGTTTTGCAGCCAAGATTACCCTTCAAGTCCTGCTTTTTTTTTGTCCTGAGTTTTCCAGATTTTTTTTTTTTGTAAAAATTCGGAGATTTCCCCGAGTTTTCAACATAGTTTAAATTCCCTGAGCTTCCAGGTTGGTGGGAAGCTATATCTATAATTACACAATAGGTCAGGCACCAAGCACCACACCGGCAGCAGGAGGCATCAGAAGCAGCAAAGGCACTCACTGCACGTCTGGCAGGATGAAAACCATTGGGGAAAAGCTTTACGGACAGCATTCTTTTCGAAGGGGCAACATCGAGACCGCCTTGAGCCTTATGTATTTCTGCCAACATGAACATGGGAAGAATATCATAGAAGTGATCATTAGCCCTGTAGCAGAATCGGAGCGACGCGCGACGCTACGTCGCAGTACGGCTGGCAGTGTTGCAGTACGATTTATCCTGCACTTTTTTCTTTCATAGTCTTTTTTTTTGGGATAATTTCGCCAAAAATTGACCGATTTTGATGTTCAAATACACCATTTTAACCCTTTTTTCAAGAGCTTTTGAATGGTGCTATTGTCATGACGATAGGTTTGGTCGTTTTTAAGTTGTTTAGCAAAAACAACCTACAAAGGTCTAGAAAAAAAGTTCTCGCAAGAAATTGTTCATGAACCCAAATGGGCCTAACTCAAAAATTTGCACAATGCAAAATTCCATCTTCACACCCTTCCTGCCACCCGCAGACACCTCCCTCTTCCCGCAGACCGTTTTTAATTTGCAAATAGCTTGTCGCAGACCGGCTGAAAATACTCTGCTTCTGGGATCATTAGAAAGGAAGATCATTAGCCACGTGGGGGGGGGGGGGGAGATCTGAGGCATTGGATGCGCTGATTGAGTGAGTGAAGTGAACGAAAATCAGCGTTTGTTGGTCGTGCGCACAACAATTTGAAGAAACTTAATTCGGTCGAACATGGACTACATACACATGAGCTACAGTATTGCAAACCGGACACCCAACACCATCCGTGTGTATATACGTACATTTCCTACACCTAGCTGCAGACCAACCTTAATCAAACAAATGTTTAGAAGGAACAATTACTGTATATACCATTTCATTCCTCTCCGAGGTTGTTTGATGCCAACTTTTGAGTGTCCAACATCCGCCCACCTTTTGGAGGTGCCATTCATTCTCTTGCGTCCAACACCTACTTCAAACCTCAACTCTGGTCTGAATGTTTCGTCTTCCCCCCCGACCGACCAAGCTGATGTTTACAGTTTTTAAAACACACTCAAATAGCATTACACGTTGTGAGTTTTCCTCTTAGGACGGAGTTACGACGCCATTACTACTGGTGGCAGCGGACGGAATCGAGCGAGGAAGCCAGGCCACAGAGAGAGCGAGAGAGAGTGAGGCTGTGTCTGGTTGGTGGTCGTCGTATTCCCCTCGCAATGCTCAAATGAAAACGGAAGAGATCCTGCCACTTCCATCACAGCGGCTCGTATTTCGTCACGACCATTTCGAGCTAAGGCGACGGAAGAGGAGTTTGCTCAGAACCGCTTGAGGCTTTTCTTCAACAACGACATATCCCGCTAAGAATATGAGTGACAATTTTATCGTGATGAGGTAGGACTGTTTTTTTTTTATTTTTCCGTTATCGTCACCAAAGTTAATAACTTTACTTGTTACAGTTTGATGGTTGTTTTCTTTTTACTGGCATGTTCATCCATCATCAATGAAAATGAACTTCCATATTCAGAAAACATTTTTTTTTTTAAATCTGCGCAACACAGAAGTTGTCGCAAATCTTGTTTACTTGCATGTTTGCTGGGGCCAATGGCCAATCTTAGTCTTGTGTGTCTAATCTTATATTTCCGGTTCCTGCCTCTAGAACCTTCTAGAACTTTCTATTACCCAAAATACCCTGGCCATTTCGCGGTTGTCAGGGGTTACCAAAACGTATTTAAGCAAGGGGGACCAGCATGGAAAATCAGAAAGCCTTCGGGCCAGCCAACTAGCTGGTCTTCTTCCACCCCTGCTAGGTCTCCTAGTTAGGGGGATATTTGGCTGTTAGGCCTCTAGTAGGCTTAATTGTGGTTAGGCTTTTCCCCCCAACCTAAACTAGCCTTTTTATTAAGCCTATTAACCCTAAAGTTCTCCAGCTTCCCTTAGAAGAATTTGTTCAGTCTAATTTTGGTTTAGCTCTCCCACTTTGTTATTTTTCGTCAGAAGTGACAATAACCCCATTCAGCTAATGAGGGTGGCATCTGGGGTCGGTTGTTGAGCTAGCTGCAAGGGACACTGGGTAATAATGGAGGTAATCCCTGTCGCCGCTAAACTTATATTCAGATCATAAATCAGATAAGAAATATTACACTTGCTGAAAATTGCAGCGGCTCCAACAAATCTTCCCCCCCCCCCCCAAAAAAAAATAACCACGCATTTCTTAGGTCCAAGAAACACCTCTCGCAGCACTGGCTTGACAAATTATGCTAATGTTTTTGCCTCCACGTACATCCAGCGCACCTAGCAGTTAGCGCAACGACCGGCTAGCCTCGTAGCCGTCGGTGCTCTATAGTACCATCAGTAAATCAAATCGATTCACCAGCATTTAAGGGGGGGGGGGGGGAGATTGAACCTTAATGGCGCGTCGACAGCTATAGGTGAATTTAAGGTTAAACACAAAAGGGAGCACAGTGTGCTGGTACACGTTCTGCGAAAACAAATTGCTCATTTTAAAGAAAGTTAGTTAATTGGAGTAGTGGAGTGTGTAGTCGTTCCATTGTGAAAAAAGAGATTTATCGTTACGAATGAGCCCATACGTACACCCAAGCACAAATATTTGGAAACTCAAGGTCGTACATGCGTACATGGTTGTTTTTTTTTGCAAACTTCCAACATAAGTAAAGCAGAGTACGCAAAAGAAAATTGCGACTGTTGCATACCATAATTTAAGTCAAAACCGAGCAACCAATGTACAAAATTAAAATATAAACCGAAGCCAAGCAAAAAAAATTGTCATCATATCCGAGATCGCCAAACATGAACCCGGAACAGTGGCTGATATCGAAATGTTGGCAGATGCATGCCCTCGCATAACACAGCAACAAGCCAGCAAAAATAGCTAAACATCTTCCTTGCTTGTTGTGGATGATGTTCTATACAAGAAAAGAATTACTAATCAAATCTACTTACTTAATCTAAAGTAACTTATTAAGCATTCTGCCAACTATAGCAAGGTAACACAACTAAAAACTGAAAGCAGGGCCCTCAGTAATGTTGTAGAATTGATTGTTGAAATGACCATTGATGAATGGACAAACTCATCGTTGACTGTCCCATCTTTTTTCTAAACATCATCTTAGGGCGTGTTGACATGTATACGCAGGTGGCAGCAAACGCCTCAGCCTTTATCTCTTGTAATCTACTGCAAAGAATGAATCCTCTCACATTTGAAGTCTCAGATTGAGGCAACTGAGAAATCGATAATGTGTGTATACAGTTCTGTGACAGGCAATAGTATTAACCAAATTATACCTATGTTCTCTTTGCCGTTTTTCCGTTTCCGAGTTTTAATTTAAGCCTTTTCAGCACCTTTTCATAAGCCTCTTCAACATCATATTCCATTCTTTCCTTTATTATAATTTTCACCACCAACGGAACACCTTCAGCAAACTCAACATACGATGGGTCAAGTTTGTACGCCCGCCAAAAATCAACTACTATCTTGGTCTTAACAAATATGTTGTCCACTTTGTTGGTCCATTAACCAAATTATACCTTCGTTCCCTTTACCATTTTTTCCCCCGTATCCAGGTTCAATTTAAGCTTTTTCAGCACGTTTTCAAGTGCGTCTTTAATCAATCATCCACCATTATTTCCTTCAGTATAACTATAGGTCAGCCCCCGTACAAGACATCTTTCATAGAGAGAGCATTGTTCTGATTTCCCGCTTGCATGAAAATACTGTAAAACCCAGAGCAGCCTACTGTAACGTCACTACATCTACCGGTTATTGTTGAAGATCCTTAGAAATTATACACCCCCCGTTAGCAGTCGCCCATCGCCCAGTCGCCCAAGTCGCCTAGATTCCCACTAAGGACTTCAATATAATAAAGATTATCGAGATTCCCACCGTGAATAAGTTCATCTAGATTCCCACTGCGGACAAACAAATAAAAAACGTAAGATATTAGTTAGGTGGATTTTTAACCACTATCTGAATACCTTTAGCTTCACGGCGGCGAACTCAATACGACAGACCAATTTTGTAGAGCTGCCAAAAATCAATTACCGTACTGTCTTGATCTTGAAACAAAAACTGTTGTCCACTTTGTTAGTTTAAGATGAACAAAACAACTTTTTCCACCATTATTCTTTTATTATTCTCTCCTTTTTACCCAAATTATACATTTTGCGTCCCTCCCCGCATGCCTGAATAACATTCCCTGCCACCAACAAGACGGAGCTTCATCTTGTTGGGGTTGATGACGTCACTTGAAAATGTCGGAAACAAGTGACTTTACGATAGCCCAGGGCGTCGTCGGTACCGACCAAATCGTCAGACATTTACCGGACGCCTTAACTTTGGTCGACGAGGCCTGGGGGCATTTGCCCACCTGTCAAGCTGTCAAGCCAAGATGCAGACTTGTGGGCCCGCAGCCACGAGATGATAGGAATTGCGGCCGAGGAAAGAGAGGCAAGTGCGGCAGACTCGGGATGAAATGGAGAAGAAGCAAATGAGATTTACATGAAGGAAAAGCGGTCTTCGCTGAAAGGAATTGGAATGGAAGAAATAGTACGAATGGTATTGGGTACACTCACCGAGTAAAAACGGAAAGTTTAAAGACGGGATTTGGTTGTTTTATAGGTGGTTAAACTCGGCCACAGTCAAAGCAGGAAAGCCCTCCCCCCCCCCCCAAAAAAAGCTTTTCGTACAAGGCTTAGGCTATTACTACAATGCAGTACGTGCACAGATCTTCGAGAGGGCAGGAACAAGTTCCAGTAAAAGGGAATGTTGAAGTTATTTTTTCTATGAGGACCTTTTCTTTTTTTGGCTCCTCATGCTCTTTTTCGCCCTTTTTTTAGCTTATCATTGTCTCTTTTGCCCTTTTTATGCCCCTTTCCTGGCCTTCTCTTTGCCCTTTTTGGGTTTCTAGGCCCTTCCTTTGGCTGCAGAACCAGCATTTATCAGTTCGGAAAACCAAAATAGGGCATATTTTTATTTTCCAAAAAGGGCAGAGAGGGCATTTTTTTCAAATATGGCAGGGGCAATGCCAAAACAGATTTGAAACAGATTTCAACGTAACCTCACAGCTTAGACTAAAGTTTAGCCTCAATGTCTGCAGCTCAGAGCAGACTTAAGTCTAATAGTTTATACTAAAGTTAAGCTCAGGATCCATAGCTCAGAATAAATTTAAACCTACCCTCACAGCTCAGACCAAAGTTCAGCCTCAGTGACTGTAGCTCAGAACAGACTTACGCTTAACCTCATAGCTTAGACCAAGATTAAACCGCAGTGTCTGTAGCCAGAACAGATTAAAAACTGACTTCACAGCTTATACCAGACTTAAAAGGACATTATCCGTTTGCAGTTGGTTTTTCTGCAGCTCAAGACTGAAAGCCCTCGTGCCGTGCTTAAGAAGGCTTTCCCGCAACGCTCGAAACGGGTAGTGTCCGTCTCACACTTCTCACACGTCTCACTCAAATTTCACACTACTAAATTCGTCTCGCGGTCGGCGCGCGCTCACCATTTCACACTACTAAGTTCGTCTCGGGCCAGCGGGCGCCGGCCGCTCATTTGCGAGCCAACTTGGCCGCTACAGCAAAGCGGGCTGGCGCGCGCCGGGGGATTATCTTCGTGTATTATCTGTCTACCTGCACAAAAGACCTGTCTTCCAAGTGCTGCTCCCCTTCTCAGTCCTATTGTTGTGGGGTAAGCCATTAAGCCAATAACCAACAATCATTAGTTTAGCTGTACCACGAATCTGGAAGAACAGAGCAGCATTCGGACTTGATTATCGCATACGCTCTGAAGCTTCTATCTCAGTTGGCCTTGCAGCAGCAGCCAGCTAGCTTGAGTTTTTTTTTAAGGTAGGAACCTTTTGAAAAAAAAAAAATATTTTTTCGTTTTTTCTTTATTGGGTGGGGGAGGGTCCCTTTTCGTTAACTTGCACACGGGCCCGAAGCATACTTGTTCCGCCACTGCGATACAGCTCCTACCAAAGCCTCGTCACTCTACAGCTTAGACTAAAATTCATCCACACCATTAGGGCTCGTTTATGCAAGGAGACCTTCTCGCTCGCCGAAAGCTATTTGCTAGGCAACCGTTATTTATTAACGATTAATTTCCCGTATCTATTAAATGAATGCGGTAATAGGCAACAAATTAAATGTATTATAAATAACAACACGGATAAACAACAAAGTACAACAGTCATTTTAAACATTGTTGCCATTTCACGCTATTTCTAAAATTTCCTATTCTCGCTAAAAAAAACAGCTTCTAGCAGTGATCAAACGACGGTAGAATAAATAGCAACTCGCATCGAGAATTAAAAATCCAACATGGCGTCCATTTCGGAGTTATCGAATCGAAGACAAACCTTCGAATGCCGTTATTCAGGAACCTGTCCGTCGTCGTGTACTGCAGTAAAAATTGTTTTCTTGTTGTCATAAATCGACGCCATCATGTTGCAAGCATCGTAAGTCGGGTCGCGAGGCACAAGGAGAAAATTTGCGTTTGCGTTGTTGCCATGGTTGCTACGTATAGACAACTCGAAAGCCGCATTCTCCGACAAAGGCGAGAATTAGCAGCAAGCAGATTTAGTATTGACCAAGTAAAAGCTAGTAAGCGAGAAAATTGTCCTGGCGTAAACGAGCCCTTATACATGCAGTATACTATAAATATATCCTTTCAGCTCAGAAAATCACTACTAAACTATCAAAGTTTATTAGCAAGTAAACTTTTACAAACAAGAGCAGACAAGGGAATCCACAGATTGTGGCACTTGCACTCCCTCTCCTTTTTAGTCTTCTGTACAGCCGTACCGGCTGAGAAGACTATTGCAACGAATTTGTCCGTCCGTCCGTTACTACTTACGAAATTAAAGTTGTAAATTAGGCCTAAAGGCTGACAATAATGCCTAAAACATAAAATAATCTTAAAAGCTAACACATTTGTAACGGACAATTCTGATGGTTACTGTTTTCAGATTATATAATAGAGATAGCTGTTACAATGCGTGATAGAGAAGTGTACCTCACTATTGGTAGTAGCAGAACTGTACAGAAGACCGGATGCGACTAGATAGTCGCTGTAGCCGCTTGTTGTTTGTATGTGCCTTTTTTGCTCTGTAGGTAGATAAATGATGAAGAAAAACCATGGCAACAAAGGCTTTTTGAGGATCATAATACCGATTTGAACTTGGGATGGAAAAATACTCTCTGCCCTTTACTTTTCCTTTCCTATCCCCCCCCCCCCTCCCCACCCCCTTTTGGAAGTCTGCGGACGCCACTGACAGCAAACAACTTTTACTACTTCAGAACAGGAACCTTCTCCTGTGCTGCCTGCTACACACGCTTTTGGAATTCATCCAAAACGGATGGCATGTTATTCAAACTCTTTGGGTTTGAGTCATCCACTGGAATGCAAAGTATGCCTATAGTTCTGCCATCATCATCGGGATCAATGCTACAAATGCAATCGGTTTAAGCTTCCAACAACAGATGGAACCGAGCAGCTGTTCTCCTTCAAACCTACACATTTGTTATACCGTTTGACCGCTTCGCTCCCATTTGTTCGATATTAGGGGGAGGGAGGGGGGAGGGGGGAGTCGATATTAGAGATCAAACACGCCTACAATGGCGACCGATTCATTGGCATCTCGTTTGTTTGGTAAAGCGCAATAACCATCGGCTTTTGTTTTTCTGCCAAACCAAATTAACTTTCTGCTGCTTTCAAAAGTTACTTAAAGGGACGGTAGGCTGTTGGATTTGTCGGAGAGATTTTGGCGTACGGTTTCCCGACACTGAAACGAAGCTGTTCACCTCCTTCAGTAGGCAAGTGTTGGCGAGTTGAGCAGTGGCGTAACTGAGGTTTTGTACTGAGGGGGCAATACTAGCCATTTAGCCGAATGGTGTGGCGGGGAAAATAGGTAAGGGATTTGGGGGAGCGCTGGGAACTCCGGTAGCTGACGCCTTTTTTTTTTGCTATTTTCCGGCATTTTCTGGCCTTGTAAAGTGCCGCAAGACACATTCTTATAAAATCAGTTTTACTGACTGCATTATATACGCATAGAAAAATATGTAATGCAAATCTTTCAGTTTTTCATACTAGATACTTATTTTATAAATAAAATAAGTTTCAGGTTAGTCAAGGTTTTTTTCAGCCACGCAAAAAGGTGACTTGGCCAACTTGCCGATAAGCCTTTAAAATCTTACAGAGGGGGCGAATCGCCCCTTTGCCGCCCCCCACTAGTTACGCCACTGGAGTTGAGGTTTACTGAGAACCGATATATTAAAGGTTGCGGCTTACGCAGCTGTCTTACGCAATAGGCAAGTATTAGTGGTATATACCAATTAGGTTTTTCCATAGGTTAACTGTCTTAAAGGCGCCTGTTCACCTTTTCGATAGCGTTAATGCCCATATTCTAAACGTAGCATCCACGTTCCAGATTCTCCGTCATCCAATAGGCTGATGTGGGTCACATGATCTCATTTTAGTTATGAAAATCACTGCGCTACTGTGAATAGTGTTGCATTTTTAATTTACTGCAGCTCTTTTCTTTATATTGCTGGAATATCCTACGGTGCTGCATCTAGGAGTTAAAAAGGTGAAAATCCGACTTTAAGAGGGAAAATCACTTTGCGGAATAGGCGTACTGTAGTGAGCTGCGGTTTAACGCTTTCCCTATATCTACAAAGGCTTGACGCTTGCCTTGGACAGCATGCGAGCCACATGATCCAACATTTTCAAAAACTACCGCTAGATAGCACACACTACAAACTGTACTCCGAGCGTAGTGTTAGCAACACGCACAAAAACGTGATATTCTTCTCATTATTAGTTCCCGGTGTTGCAGCACTAAACGAACATAATTTTACGGTAACAATGACTCTTATTTAGGTCTTCGGACGATTTATTGCTACGTGAAAGGATCGTTTAATCATTAATGCCGCAGCAAAATATAAAAAACAATACGCACATCGCCGTAGTTCTTCGTCCGTTAAAATTAATGAAATTTAGCATCCAGAGCCTTTATTTCGATGACCAGTGCCCATTGATGTAGTGTACATAGCATTACGCCATTGTTGTTAAACTTTAATAGTTTAGGCGGCAATGCATTGTGTCAAATTAAAAATCCGCGTACCCCGTGTCATGAGTAACTCCCAGCGTTCACTCCACCTGCTAGAGCAGCGCTTTTTACGGTGTGCTCGCAGCGCGCGTGGTGGCAGAGTCGGACACTAAGCGGATAACGCATCGAATCTCTATGGTCAAGCCTTTACTGACATTAGGTAATCACAAAATAAATATACATAAATCGCTGGGAATAATATTAAGGAAAATTGGAAATTACCCAACAGCGAAAATTAGGTAACCATGGCAGCTTAAACCTTTTATACATGAACTGTGAACCAATGCATTAAATAGGTCGTATGATTCGCTAAAAAGGTGAGCTCCGGAATTTAGATAGGGCTAAAAAAAAATTACTTGAAATGTGATGGCTTCATCAGGAATGCTGCCTGAATCTCGCTAGGGCAGCTTAAATCCTCTAAACTTTTCCAGTAAAACATGTTTTCAATGTTCTAGACCATGGAAATAAAATATGTTTTCGACTCTTAATGACTTCAACTACAATTTTAGTGTCAAATCCGACAATAATAGGTTTGGCCACTAAAATTAAGAACTCTACGCTATTTCGGACACTTTCTCCGTCACCTTCCAACAAACCCCCCTGACTTGCTTCATCTCCTGGCTGCTTCGAATGTGCGTGCTTTCGCAATAGCACACCTGGGTGGTTTTACAGTAAGAAATCTTTTCCCAACATCACGGTAAATGTTGTTATAGGGCAGTGACACAACGTAGTATTATTGTATCTAACTCTATGCTGGAGCCTTAACGGGTTAGCTGCAAGGGGCACTGCGGAGAGAAACAGAAGGGCGTCATACTGAAGCCGATGCTGTGAAGAGTGATTTCTTAGGTCTAAAACTTGCGATTTTTGTTGTTGGAGAAAACAACGTTATTTTAAGCCTTAGAAATCCGCTCTTCCGTTGTCTTTCCCTCCATTTTTATGTAGTGCACCTTGTAGTTATGCCCTCCAAAACCCATACTGGTGCCAATATGGTGGCAAATGTCAATGCTCTATAGGCCCGTAGCCAGTCCCCTGTCACAGTGAAGGTTAATTTATGGCACCGCGCATCCACGAGTGAACCATGATGCACGCAGCCACTAACGAAGCAACCCGAAGGAGGCTTCTCTGTACGGCTAGGGCGCGCAATCGTTGCCAATTGCGGCAGGTCTGCACACGTTCGCGCCGTCTGCCTCTTTCCTCCGGTAAATCGCTGCTATATAAAGCGCGTTTTAACGAACGAACGGATCAGAAGGCAAGAAGCTAGACAACGGTCACGACGTACAATTCGAGGAGGCAAAGTGGCCGGAGAGAGGCGCTCTCCAAAGGCTACGAGGATTCGACCTAGTCTGGTGCGCAAGGCCTTAAAGAAGGGCACGCGAGGAGGGAGTAATTCGGGACTTAAAGCATAAATGTATGTCGTCTCCATTACTCGTACCAACACCATCACAAATTTTTTTTAAAACTTACCTCAAAATGGGCTAATGTGGGAGTAACCAACCTACGGGGTATATCAACTCAATCATTCCAGTTGGAAAAGCAGGCAAATATTCAAAAAAGAAGTAGACACTTCAACGAAATGATGCAGGATGAATACTGAAGGCGTCAATTTTTGGTCCAAGTACTACAGTGAATTACGAATTCACATATACGAGCGAGAAAATACTGGTAATCTTTCGTAGTAGGTCGTGATTTATCTTGTGTGTTTAATGATTTGCATTCTCCAATAAATCTCCCCCGCGCTCCCCTAAAAAATAAAATAAACAAAAAAACACAGAAAGAATTTCCGGCGCAACAACTGCGTTATTTTCCTGGGAACAATAGTGATGTGGGGTCAACATAAAATCATGGCTAGTAGCACAATGTGATGTTAAAATGACCCACTATTATGTCACCAATTTTTTTTTGACAGTAAGGTTTAACATACTAAAGACTAGGGCCCCCCCCCCCAGTTTTCTCTTAATGGTGCCCCTTAATTTCATCATCCTAGCAGATTCTTTGTGCAACAATTTCTTCGAGTTGGATGATTTATGGCTAAAAGATGCCTTACGCTGCAACCCAGCACCTCCCCCTCCTTCCACCCGTAGTCCCCCTATCGAAGGGATGGGGGAGGAGAGGGGAGGGGGGTTGTCCTACGATATAATTACACTCGACCTGGCGTTGGAATCGATAGACAGGCCGATGGACTCGTTGGTCGATTCTGATGTAAGTTTTTGACGTAATGATCAATGGAACGATGCGTCTGAACGAGAACGAGGACGAGAAAGCGGGGGCGACGTTATCGGACAAACCAATCAGTCAATCGATCGACGAGGAAAGGCATTAACTTTTGGTAGAGGAGGCTTTTCTGATGGCCCCCGTCAAAAGGAAGTTACTGCCTGGGGTTCGATCACGGCTTAAGAGGCAAGAGTTCACCTCTCTCTCTTAAGATCTGGGTTGCCTGTATCTGAAAACAGGGCAAGGCGATAAGATAAACAGGCAGACACAATCAGTTCTGGTGGAAGAACAGGAAACCCAAAACATAAAGGAACACGTGCTGCGTAGCATTACGAAATTATCTTCTGGCTGTATTCTGGATTAAATGGAAGAGAAAGGTTGACCAAAGACATTACACGTCTCCTTTGATCAATAATTGTCGCTAACGACGTGCCTTAGCAAGCACCTTCATCTCACACACGCCCAGAAAATCGAAACATCATTCTAAGACTATTCCTTAACTTATTTCCAGGGGCGGACTGGTCATACCGGAAAACGGAAGGTTCTCGTGGGGCCCTATGCTCCGAGGACCTGGGCGGAGGCATATTGAAATTTACGAAATGCCACAAGCAGGGCTCGCACACATAAATAAAAAATGTTTTAAGCACTTTTAAGGACTAAGAAGGATTTTTTAATGATCATTTCTAAGCACCATGTAGTAACAATAGAGCCTATTTTTTTTTTAAATAAATATTTTAATAATAATCAAATATAGTAACGTTTTATAATTTTTTTTTAATGTAGCACTAAAACATGAGAGGTTTAACAGTTGCAAATTAATTACATTTATAAGACAAATCGTCCTTTCAGGTCCAAAATAAGTACTTTTAAGGCCATTTGGACCAGATCAAGCGCTTTTGGTCCTTACAAATGACAAAATTAAAATAAGGATACTGTTAAGTACTCTGTGCGAACCCTGCACAAGAGAAAGGCCTATACGTTAATCCTTTCCCGGACCTGAATGGCTCTGCCAGTAACGCCCCTGCTTATCTCTACAAATTTACCGAAAAACTATATACAATCCAATTGTCATGCAACGAAATAGAAAATACAAAAGAATAGAAAAGAAAACCAAGCCGGTGAAGAGCACAAAGCACTCATGAGCACCCACCCAACCCAGAACAAATAAAAGTCAAAACCACCCCTGCACTAAAATCCAGACAGGAAAAAGTCTAATTGGGACTTGAAATCATTGTGTAGAAGGAGCAAAGACAACGGAAGCCAAGAGGTTATTCCGGGCCCTTACCAGGGACGGAGAGGCCTTACCATGGGCCTTACTATAGGGACGTAGAACCCAAATCTTTACCTCCCTGGCCTTACCACCCGTTCAGTAAAGAAACGGTGACGAATATTGCTGCGTGAGAAACTTCCATGGCGACGGAGTAGACAACCTCTGGTGACAGTGAGTTCAAGACAACAGAAATCAGAAATATGAACATCGAGATATTTATTGAGAATTTTATGCGGATATCCACTCTGGAACCTAAGGTCAGTGGTGTTAGGTTAAGTTTATGATGTTGTTCGTAGTTTAATGGTAAAACAACGCTGGTAAGAATCAATTCGAGAAGCCAAATGCCATGACAAGATCGGGCAATCTGATAGCAATATTCGACAACAGGACGAAGAAAGTTTTGAAGAGTATGGAAAAAGCCAACTTAATTTTAGAAAAGCATTTGCTAACAAAATGAGCTAATCAAACATCAACTGAAACTTGACACATGAAATTATATCTAAAAGCACTCGCGTAAAATCGCTTTACGTCTTTTATTTGATGGTTGCAGACCACAGGTCACAAATTAAAAAAAAAAAACATTTTTTTTTTTAAAAAAAGAATAACCGTACATGCCTTCACCGTACTTTTCTTGCATTTTGAATCTGAGCGAGGGAAAATTTGATTTAGTTCAATAGCCATTTTCCAATCAAAACCTTGAAAATGTACGGTTTCCCTTCTATTCAACAGAGCAAAAGCAATAAACATCGTAATGGCAACGGAGGTCGCTGACTTGAGTAACTGCAAGGGGCACCAGATAAACATGGAGGCAAAAAACAACGGCGCCGTTAGTCAAGCCAATGCTGTGAGAGCGTTTCTTAGGCCTAAAAACTATTGTTCTGCATCCCATCCCTTCCGCTGCCAAACATATATTAAGGTTGTAAATCGGAAAAGAAAACATCCCACTTGCTCAAAATTGCAGCAACTGCCAGCAAATCAAAAACAAATCGTGCATTTTAGGCTTAAAACTCCTCTGTCACAGCATTGGCTTCAGTAAAAGACGCCACTTTTTTCCCCTCCAGTTTATCCAGTGCGCCTTGCAGCTAGCCAAGTTACTGGCTCCAGCAGAATTATAATCGTCTCTTAAACTGCAAAACCATGTAACTACGTTTTTCATGATTTTTGTTTCATGGTGCCAAAAGATGGCTCTAGGTGTCCTACGTGTATACCTGCAAAACCCCGTATCATTCAACCAATCAGAAGGCTCGTAAATGGTCACGTGTTGATACCTCGTAAACGATTGCCGCAAAATTTGACACGCAAACCCTCGTAACTGCAATTTCTGCCTCCAATGCACGTGATGATTGTTCTCTAAATAATTATCTCTTTAGCTCAAGAATATAGAATTTAGAACCTTTGAATTATACTTTTAATTGTTTAAAGCATGCGTCCCTCTACTATAGTTAAAGGAGCCTGTTTACCATTCGACAGCGTTGCCCATATTCTAAACACAGCATCCACGTTCCAGATTCTCCGTCACCCAATAGGCTGATGTGGATCACATGATCTCGTTTTAGTTGTGAAAATCGCGTCGCTGCTGCGAATAGTGTTGTTCCATTTTTTTTTTTATTAGCCGCTGTTTTCTTTATATTGCTCGAAGATTCTTACGGCGCTGCATATACGAGTTGAAGAGGTGAAAAGGCGCCTTTAACACTCGCTAAAACCCTTTGAACCCTCTAGAGTTTATTCCTAAAAGCATTTAATTTTGTACGAAACACAGCCTGGTTAAACCTAAATTTTTCATTTAAGAGGTTTTACATTTTCACTGACGGCTGTTTTTGTTAGTGTAAAACCTCATACCGTGAAAAAGCGTTTCTTACTGCTCCTGTAAAATTTGTAAAATGTCACTTACTACATTTACAGTTAGACGACAATATCATAATATGGCGGTATTATCACTACTCTATTCTGGCTGTTTATTTAGCACAATTAGTTAATTCGCACGTTTGCTAAAATTACCGACATGAGGAACCGAATATTATACGATCGTTGTGTAGAAGGGATTGGGATTGGGAAGGGGGGCGGGGGGAAGAGACATTATTCGGGGGAGGAGCCGCGAATGACACAATTAGGCTCAGTGTTGGCGCTAGTGAGATAGAATCGATAGACAAGTCGATGGAGTCAGTTAGGCTGCGTATAGTTTTGGAAGAAGATCATTGGGACGGAAAGAGATCTTTTCTAATGATCCCAGATGGTGTGACATTACGGGGCAAAGCAATCAGTCAATCCATCATGGAATCGATCTGTCGTGGTGGTGTCAAGCTTCTCAACAGGCGCATTTGCACGGTTGTCACCGGTAGAAGTAGATGTCGGACTAAAAAAAAAAACCAGACGTAAGCCCAAATAAACGCACCTCGTGATTTTCTCACGTGCGAAGCCGTTCGAACGTGCAAATCGACAATACTGTGGTTACAATTTCAGTGTCATAGTTCCACCAGGCCAATCGATGCCAGTATTGTAATGATGTCGCTTACGTACTGTGCGAATGGTCACGGTCAGGTGACGTCATTATCTCACGGTCGTTTATGGTCACAATGCTCGCACAGGTCGGAACTTACCAAAGGTTAATGAATGTAAGCCATGGGCAATTTATAATACGCTTAGTTGGGATGAGATGCACACAGCAAGCTAAACATGCACTAAAATGAAAGCATGAATGAATAATACTTTAATGGGGTCTCGGCCCTAGGCGCCCACCCTAATTCATGCAATACGTCATCATGTCTCACATCACATCTCATCATTACAGCACCACACCACAAACTACTAAATTTCTGAATTTCTGCAAGTGTCCAATACTCCACTGTGTACTGTACTGTGAACTCACTCATGCACACCGAAGTATATAATACCCTTCTGGGCACTCACGTACTTCATGACAATCATCGTTCACTGCACTGTGTGCAAGAAATGTGTAGAGGCGCTATGTGCAATGAAAGAGGGCGAGTGACCGACAGTATGAACGGGATGTACCCTGTAACAATCAGTAACAAACTCAATATTGCTTCAGTAATGCTGGAGATTACAGATTAGATTACAGATTAGATTTATTGAGAGTCTACAGGGCCTGTGCAGTCATACACTCTACTATTGAGCCGAGTTGGACAGTTTCGAAGTTTGAGTAACAATCACTTCATGCACGATCCTTGTTGCGGGCTTATCGCGCTTGGTATCAAAACGGAAGAACAGGAAATTGAGCCACACTGAGAATAAAAGTGCCGCCACCATTGAAAACGCTATTTATTACGCTAAGTTGATCAAACGCCAGGGGTTCCAAGGGAGGGGAGCAGGGATTGGGGGGTGCCGGAGAGGCTGCAGGAGAGAAATTTGACCACATCTCATGGGAGATGTGAGGAGTGGGCGCAGGGGAGTTGGGGGGTGGGGGCAGGGAAGGCGTGCTCAGTGTCGTTTTCAATTCATGCCGCCTAGTAAAGTATTTCGTTCGCGCGAATCGTACATCACTTTAAGAAAATAGAATTTGTTAGATCCCTAGTTAAGTTTTTGCATTTATTTATTCCTTAAACACTAATGTTCTACCTTTTTATTTCACTTGCAGATAAAAACATTTGACTTCCATCCCACAGACTCACCGACGAGTTTTTTTTTTTTTACGTCGTTATTAATGGCTTAAGTTTTGCTTACAGTTGGTTGGCACGGTTTTTTTCCCTCCCAGTCCTTGACAGTTTTATTTATTTTTCCCTCGCTTTTTCTCCTCCTCCTATTTCTTTTATTCATATAATTACGTTATTCTTCTTTCTTTTTCCCCCTCGCGTATTTATGATAAATGAAATGTTAATTTGTTGCTGCGTTGAGTCACAGCTTCCAACAGCTAACTCCAGCTATATAGCTATCATCCACAAAGTTTATGGGAAAGCAAGTTTGGGCTCCGACGACGGGTTCGAGTGGGTTGTGAGGGAATTCTAGACGCGGATGTAAGAGGATTGGAGTAGGGGTAAAATGCGGCCGTGTGTATGTTGGGGGGTGGGGGGTGGGAGAGGAGCGGGGTATATAGCCGGCCAGACAGAAGTGTCGATTCCGTGAGAGGGAGGACTAGATGAGAGTTAATCAAAATCGACCAATAGTGATGAGTATCTCTGGACGGAGGTGTGAGCTAGGGTTTACTTGTTTAGATGGGTCGGGATGAGAAAACTTAAGCCATCAGCTGTTACTACATAGCGGTCTCTGTGTACAGACTTTCGAGGTGCTAGGTGTGCTAAATAGTCAGTTACGAAACGTTGGCCCAATAAATAATTGGCCCATCTTAACTGCAGATTCAGCAGAGCCTTAACTGCCGGGACTTAGGGGGATGACTTACAATTGTTTAGTACGATAATTTATATGCCATATTTTTTTAAAGCTCTTTAGGAAAATGTAATCACTGGAACAACGTATATTTCAAACGAGAAACCCACCGTGATTTTAAACTTTCCCACCAGTTGGGTTTGAGATTAATTCTCAATGTCAACTAATAAAAAAAAAAAACCAATAAAAAAAAACACCTTGCTTTCCCGACAAATTGCACAAATTTGTCTAAAAACCGTTCAAATTCACGGACTCTACTGAGGGAACCTTACAGCACTCCCCAGAACCCCTACTGGTGGGGCGCTTCACGCATTAATGGCCACTATACCACACGCCATGACTGTTTGCTGTGACGTGCATATCACGTGACTGGGCTAGTCCAATCAGACGGCCAAACAGCCGTTGTTCTCGTTCGTCATTGGCTAACTCATGGTGACGTCACGGCAAACAGCCATTGCGCACGGTTTAGTCAAAATTTCTTTCAAAAAAAAAAAAGAACTGCTATAAAGTTAGACCGTTCATTCAGAATAAAGCTAACAAAATTCAACTGCTGGTCGCAAACTGGGTTATGACGGGGGGCTCGCATTAAAAAACCTATCGGGGGGTCCTAATAAGAGGGTTAATAAAACCATATGGGGGGCTTTCGAGTGGTTGAGCCCTGGAATGCCCTGCCTGCTTCGGTTGTTCTTTCCACTTCGCTTGATTCGTTCGAAAATCGTCTGGACCGTTTTCTTGCTTAGGCTTTTTTGAGCGGTTTGGGTTGGTTGTGTGTTGTGTGTGTGGGTTTGGGGGAGGGAAAGTTCTTCTTGGCTTTTTTGATTGCACCGTCTGGTTTTTCTACATTATTCTGTTCTCGAATACGAATCACATGAGGAGGAGAGTGCGCAAATTTCACAGCATTTGGTTATAGTGTCCGCGGCCTATCTTGAGTTCGCCCCAGAACGAACACAGATAATCGATTGCATGTTTTCGATAGCAGAGCACCTTGTTGATATCCTAGATGGTTACAAAAACAATGGCGGCTGTCGATTAAAGCCGCTCCCTCCAGGAAAACGTAGCCGCCCATAAAATATCTGGAGGACTCAAGTTACGCTGCACGCACAATAAGTCATGATTACTAAAAAAAAAAAAAAAGAAATCTGATTCTAGACGTTGCTAACTACGACAGAACTTACGCCCTTCGGAGGGGAGTTAGTGGCAGATAAAGGGGGAAGCGAATATCGAAGGGGATTTGGAGTTAGTTGTGTTGTGGGTGGGTGTGGGGGGGTGGAGATAACGTTCATGAATAACGTATGCTTAAAAAAGAGAGAGAGGGGAGATTTGGATGCTCTGGATTTTAGGGCGTTACGATCGATGGAAACAGGGGGGAATAGATGCGTTGTTGGGGACGAGACATCGAAATGGGGGGGAAGGGTAGGGGTGATCCAATGGTAAACTGAAGGCGTGAATGTATTCCGATGCTTGCCAACCACGACTTTACTTGCAAAACGCTGTCGTATACAGAGGAATCCAAAAGAAAAAGATTTAAGCAAGACGCCATCCTCTACCCCGGCCCCCCTCCTCCTCCTCGTCAACCGTCCCACCACCATTCCCTCCCCCTCCCATCCGAATGAGGTTTTGGTGATGCGACAGACTCCTGCATCTCTCGAAACGCAATGGAAGGATAATGGCTGCCCGCTGCAGCTGCCTCTCTCTCGCAATAAACGGATAGTGGCCCAAACGTATACGATTTGGCTTCTGGGTGGTTTGGAGATGGCGTCCAACCCAACCAATCCAACCGTAGAAAATCTGACGCAAAGGGAAATGAAGTTTTAGGTGGTGGGGAAGCAAGGTGGTGTCTTGAGGGAAAAAACCGAGGCTGGGAAATACGAGACGAGTGTATACTGTCGCTCCGTTTTTTTTTGGGGGGGGGGTGCAGGTTTCGAAAACGAATGGCAAGAATAATTTTGCATCGTGCGTTTTGTCAACAAACAGGAAAGAGTACTTTTCAATGCTGTGAACCGCTCCGCAACTAAAAAAAAAAAAATATTAACCGAAAATTTAACGAAGGTCGTTTTGAAGATATTAGATCCGTGTGCTACAAACGTTGCGAATGGCTAAGCCCACGTCTTCACTTCTGCGCACATTTTTAACTTACATATTGATCGCGCCAAGTCTTTTGAGTATTAAATTACAACATAAAGAGGACCTCAGTCCCCTGCCACCACGCATTTTGTACTCCAAAGTCGGTTGTCTGTTGCCTGTTTACGTTTCGAATGGGTTACCCCAAAGTTCCACGTACGAAATGATAATGTTCACATTATCAACAACATTTTGAGGTTGCGATCTGCGGGTAAACCCCCAGCTATTAGCACTTTAATGAATTTATTCAATTGGCTTTAACCTTTGCATCAAAAGAGAATATTTAACCCCCCCCCCCTCCCTTAATGAAAAATGCGCGGGGACGCAGCCAAAGGATCAAAGTTCGCTACGGAACCTTTGAATTTTACCTGTCTTTACAATTTGCCAAGTTTAGCCGCATAATACATTGAACTATTGAAAATCACGGTTAATTGGCACCTTCAGCCCAGTTATTGGCACCGACCAGAAAGTTCATTTGAACAACATTTGGTCAATTTAAAACGTTCTAACCGAAACATAAAAATTTTATTATTTTTTCTATTCTTTTTAAAGTCCTAAAATCAGTGAATTGTTTGGAGGGTGGGCCGACAGCGAAGACATATCTGGAAAGAGAGTGGCAAACGCCTTTTTTTCAAGGCAGCTGCATAAGACCCATTTATTTCATTTAATTCAACCAGAACGTACCGTGTGCTTCAATGCAGCCCATCATCCCTTAAAATAAATTAGGCTACACACATATTGCAAAGTTGCTACAAAACTTTTTTATATTATTATTGGATAATTGGATTCATTGAGAAACAAATAAAAAGTAAAATAAAAAATAAAAGCTCAGTTATTTCATTTGATTTCAAGTTTAGCCAGCAAGCTTTCTGATTGTTTTATTTTTTTTCTGGTGGTGACCTGGGGTTGGAAGAGGGCCCGTGAAATATGGGGGGGGGGGGGCTCATGGCCCACCCGATCCACCTTAGCGGCATCACTACGGGAGGGGGAAGGTGGGCACTGGTCCCCCTCCTAACAATTCTCTGTGGGAAATTTAGGCGTTAATTTTTGATCAAATAAAGAAAAAAACTAGTACGTCATAGCGTTTATTTCAGCTAAGGACACGTAATTGTACCATAACTTTTTTAAATACAACTTCAAAATATAGGCATTATCTAGCAAAATTGTCTCGATCCGTCCCGAGATATCCTTTGCAACTGAAAAGACGTTACTTCGACTATTTTTTTTTTAATAGAAAGAATAATCACATCAAGAGAAATGAAACTGCACTTAGAAGATATAAAGAAAACACTCTCCATAAAATCCGTTGGCTGCAGTGAAGCCCAGTGTGCGGCCAAGAAATGATGATACGTGAGTAATTCTCGTCCGGACGACCACACACTCGGCTTCACTGTAGTCCACGAAACGGGTGTTTCTTAGTCATTTCAAGATTTATCAATAATCCAAGAATAT
>JAHWFP010146092.1:0-30448 GCA_023313725.1 Lithobius niger
CCCCCCCCCCCCCTCTTCTGGTTTTCCCCGGGCACCCAGCGTTGCCCTTGGTTTCCCCGCAGTTCCCTAGAAATGTAGGTGTGGCCCTGCACACCGAGTCCGGTCTCGGATCTGGACGCAGTCCAGTCTTTCATGTCCTGGTCGACAGCGGGATTTCAGATCCCGAACCTATGTTTCAGTGAGGAAGCGATCAGTATGCAGATTTGCATTTTAGGGAAAAGTTTTGACGGCATGAGAGCTGATACACAACAGCAAGACAAAAAGAAAGTGTGGGCAGCTGGAAGAAAGGAACAATGACAGCACCGAAAGAGAAAATTAGCTCAAGTCTGGACCCTGGCCGCAATGTTGGGAGTCCACTGTGGACTGGGTATGGAAAGACGGGTGTCAGGTTTTCTCTTTTTCTCTCCATGGGTGTTTGAGGTTATGCCCACAGGTGGTAAGAGAGTAAGGAGTTAAGAAGGAATGAAGAGGTAAAGAGTTCTGTACACCAACTACAGATCACCTCTGTTGGGTAGTTAACTTGGGTAGTTAGCAAAATTATAAAATGTGACTGGGTAAGGGACCGTTCATTATTTATGAACGGGGGTGGGCCGGCGAAAATGGGGAGGGGAGCATGACAATTTTTATATGAAGAGTGAGGGGGCGGGGCTAAATTTTTTTTTGAAGTTGCTATCAGGTGGGGTCAAGAAAAAACTGCGAGAGAGTAAATGCACGGCAAGTTATAGAATGTTAATAAATTTATTTAGCTCAGCACATTCCACAAGGTATTGAAGTAGGCCTAGTATTTATCGTTCACTCATTTCATGAAAATGAAAATTGTAATAGAAATTTTTCTTTTTTTTGGGGGGGGGAGCAAAAAAATCACTAACACCAAAGTGAAATTTTTTTTGTACTGGAGACGACAATTCGCCAGCCCACCCCCGTTGATAAATAATAAACGGTCCCTAAGAATTGACTTAATTATAGCTATTTCATTGAAATATGCTCTATTAAGCAGCGTAAATGGAAGACCTACAGGCACAACTGAAATGCCGTAACTTGGCAGAATTACACTGAAGCCCGCAACACATTGACTACTGAAGTTCGATCGGCTAAGATAAACTTGGAGCGTGACATTGCTACTAGATCCAAAAGTAACAAGAAAGTACTATACGACTACTTTCGTAGTAAGCAAAAAGGTAAAGCTCTTATCAGACTCAGGGACGGTAACGATGACCCAATTGACGATCCTAGTGACACTGCTAACTTATTCAATGATTACTTTTCATCGGTTTTTCTTCTAAAGAGCAAAGCTGATGGACTAAGCAACCAGCCCAACGCTATGCCGTCTTTGAGTTCTGTTGACATTTCCGAGCAAAGTGTTTTCGACATGCTTAAAAAATGCAACCCACATAAATCCGCTGGACCGGATGGCATTCACTCAGCTTTGCTACATGGTTGTGCCGAATCTCTTGCTAAAACACTTAGAATTTTGTTTAATAAATCTATCTGCAGTGGAGACATACCTGAGGACTGGAAAACAGCAAACGTGGTACCTATTCACAAGAAAGGAAGCCGAAGCGCCGTTTCAAATTACAAGCCTATCTGTCTGACCTCTCAAGTCATCAAAATTTTTGAAAAAATCATTCACAGGTTTATCACAGACTTCCTCGACCAAAATAACAAGCTTAGCAGCAAGCAACATGGATTTCGGACGGCATTTTCTTGCGTCTCCAACTTGCTTGAGTCCCTGGACTTCTGGACAGAGGCCTGTGAGGAGGACACCCCATGTGATGCCGTCTTCATGGACATCCAAAAGGCCTTCGACTCAGTTGACCATGAAATACTTGTAAACAAACTGGCTAGCTTTGGCATTTGTGGACAACTTTACAACTGGCTTCGTGAATATCTACATAACAGACGTCAGCGCGTTGTAATTAATAATGTTTTTTCAAATTGGTCTTCAGTGACCAGTGGTGTTCCTCAGGGTACTGTGTTAGGCCCACTGGTTTTCCTGATTTTTATTAATGACATGCCAGATTGTAGCTGCTCTTTTTGTAATTTATTTGCCGATGACCTTAAAATCTGTAGAAAACTCAGGTCTCCAAATGACATTCAGGCATTGCAGGCATTGAGCTAATCGTAATAAGATCACCTTCAATGTGGATAAATGTGAGGTACTCCACATTGGGTATAACAACACGCATCAGGAATATACCCTGAATGACAAAATTTTACCTACGGCAAAGCAAGTGAAAACTCTAGGGGTTGTTATCACTGAAAATCTTAAGTCTAGTGCTCAGTGTCTTGCAGTAGCAAGAAAAGCTATCTCTGTTCTTGGTCAGATTCGAGGCCACTTCTCCTATTTAGATATTGACACCTTGCATACACTCTACACCGTTTACATCCGCCCACATCTTGAATTTGCTGTTCAGGCTTGGAATCCCTACCTGGCGAAGGACATCCACATCCTGGAATCTATACAACGACGTGCAACTCGCCTTTTGCCATCGCTGCATACCCTTACCTATGAAGAGAGACTTACGAAACTTAAGCTCACTACTCTTGTTGAGCGCAGAAACAGGGGAGATTTACTGCAGGTTTTTAAGATTGTGCGTGGCTTTGAAGGTGCCGACCTCTGTGATTTATTTTGTGCTGCCCCACCTGTTGGGACCAGAGGTCACAGGGACAAGCTGCAGAAACAGTACGCGAGACTTGATGCACGGAAGTACTTTTTCTCCAACTGCACTGTACACGCCTGGAATAACCTCCCGTTTCATGTTGTTGAGGCTCCCAGCTGTAATTCTTGAAAAGAACGCTTTGATCGATTGTAGTGGCCCCCCCCCCCCCCCCCCGTCAGCCATTTAAGCTTGCTTCTGGCTAAGTATTTTATATTATGATTATTATTTTATTATTACTCCTGTTCAGGTTTCCTCAGCTTTACGCTTTCGCATGGACGAACGCAGAGACTCGCTTGACATGCGTGTACGCGTTTTGAAAATTTGTATTTTTCCTGTGTGTGCTACCAAGATTTATGGGTAGGAAACGGAATATCGTTTAGGAAATGGGCTACAGCTGAACACCGGGCGCTAAGCATGAAAATTACGATAATGTGATTTTAAAACGGGGATGTGTCCTGTCCTGTGCATCAGAATCATACTTCGATCGAAATTGCGAGTTTTCTGTTTTCTTGGAAGAAGTCCGATTAACAGAAACTTCACAGACAGAAAAAGAGAAATTACTCTACGAAAGATTACTGCAGGAAGATTTTGAGACACTGTGGTTTATTTGCACACAGAAACTTCAGGTGCCGGTACGAGTCTCAGAAATACGACCGCAACTTCGTCATCGATCGTGGCTTCTCCCCAAGAAATGGAGAACCCACCTGCTACGAGTGCCTTAGATTGAAACGATTCAATTAATGCAGAACCTGTAAGAAATCCATGTTGACAGAGTGGAGTCACGTTATTTCCAGCGTAGAAACCCCTGGCATCGTGCACGTGGGAAAGAATGGATTGGAGATAACTGGGCCTCAAGCAAATATGGCTACCGGCCCCAGGGAGACACTAACACTTCTTGCCAGGACATTAAAAGGTTTAAAAAAACAAGAATTTCATAAAGAAATACAGAAACTGTGTAATGTTCCCTCCGGAACTTGTAGGTTCTTACAACTAAGACATTATGCACATGAAATGATAAGCAGACTAACACTTGCTAAAGGACTTTATTTCCTGTGTGTTGTACACTTTTATACTTTCCTGTGGTCATGTGATAAACCACAGGATGCAGGGTGGCGACAAGCATGGATAGACATATTAAACTATTAGTGGTTAAGGTCAGCTGTGAAAGGTTAACATTGTTGGACGTAACCCTCCCAGCGTGGCTTGCCACAAATAACGACAAGCCACGACAATGGATCCCAGTTAAAAAAAAAAAATCTAAGACTACTGAAAAAAAAACCAAGCATCATTTGATTCTTTTTAGTCACTCTAGTTTTATCTATTAAGAGAAGAAGAAAATGTTGCACTTTCTAAAGAAAAAAAACTACATTTTGTTCGAAAGCTAGACCCCCCCCCCCCAACAAATAAACAAAATCATTTAAATGTTAACAATGCTCGGAAAACTTGCATCGTGAAGACCACTATTGTAGTTACGTTGAAAATAGGAAGTTCAGGTTCTGGTATCAAGTGTGTTTATTTTGTTGGCCAAATGACTACTTTCTTTGTAATGTTGTCTAATAAGGAACAGTCGTTGATCCAATTGGTTATTCTCGCAAATGAGAGTACTCATGCTCCCGAGCGACGGAAAATATGAAAATAGAAAAAGACATATTAAAATCGTGGAATCTATTTTCCACACACACAACCTGAAACATGACATTTTTCCCAGCACGGGAACAATTAAAATGATTCGGTCTATCCCAAATACAAATAACGACACAGGTTTCGTAATTAAAGGAACAAGTTAAAATGAAACCATTTATTTGGTTTACATATAACCGATACAAACGTTGATGTTAGCCTGACTCCAAAAATTTATTAATTTGATGTGTCATAATCTGCGAGCTTGTCCGGTGCTCGCCATACTCTTTTTGGACGTTCGGAAGTATTGAAGTTAGGCTACACTGCAGCATCTAGAACAGATGGCGCAACCTTACGTTTTTTGGATTTTGGTTTGGATAGCGAGATTCCCGATGAACTTGCTTTCGGCGAAGACATCCTTGTTAATATAGGAGGGTCCGTACCATCTGGCACTCTAATCTCTGGAGAGGCGCTGGAATTTCGTGCCATGGTAGAAACTTAGGGATCAATGACGTCATCGGACTCTTCTATCCAAAAAATGGGTGCTTTCTCTTGATTTCGTACGTGCGTGACATTTTGACCTTGCTGATTGTCAGATGATCTTAAAAGCACATCATTTTCATTGGTTAATGTCGGCATTATTACAGACGATCTACGTGATAGGCCTTTTTGATTTTCGACGCTGATTTAAATAATCAGCTGACTCGGGAACTGAAGTTGACAAACCAATCAGATTTCGCTTGCCAGCGCGATGAAAATCGCTATTCTTCGGAAATTTATTCATGTCCGAATTATCTGCTTTTGCTGTTGGAACTGCGTCGTTTTCTGCAACTTCAGGATTTAATTTAATGCGAAGCTGGTCACGATGTTTGGTTACTACTTTCTGTTCATCAGTGAGCACTTCGTAAATCAGATGCGGCAGTCTAGATTTAATTACGCCGCCAGACCATACTCGTGAGTTAGTTCGACTGAAATCACGATACCAAACCGTATCGCCAACATGATAGTGTTTAGACGTACGATGTTGTGTGCTAGCAACTTGTTTTTGCTGATTCCGTTTAACAATCGACACAGGGTCGGTATACAGCAAGTCTATTTTCGATTTTAATCCTCGGTTAAAGAATAATTTAGCTGGTGTACTCTGGGTGGTCGAACTTACTGTAATTCTACTCGATGTTAAGTAGGCATTGATACTCTCCCGGATCGTCAACCCATCACATCTCGCAGCTTTATATACTCGTTTAAAATTCTTTACAAAAATTTCCGCTTGCCCATTTACCCACGGTGAATTTCCAGGCCCACGGAGATGTTGGATTCCTTGCGATTTAATCCAGGATTTGAATTCCTCACTTGTAAA
The DNA here is from genome assembly GCA_023313725.1 of Lithobius niger. Taxonomy (NCBI): domain Eukaryota; kingdom Metazoa; phylum Arthropoda; class Chilopoda; order Lithobiomorpha; family Lithobiidae; genus Lithobius; species Lithobius niger. The sequence goes on from JAHWFP010146092.1 coordinate 5,638, forward strand.
TTGAGGTCTGGTATCGCTAACAAAAGAATCAAACAATCCGTATTCGGCAATGTGGGTATTTAGTACTTCAATAACTTTCGCAGACGTGGTGCTTTTCATTTTATGAACGAATGGCAACTTACTATGAGCATCCACTAGAATTAAAAACATATAGTTATCGAGTGGACCCAAAAAATCAGCATGATAGCGCGAGTTAGGTTTTTGAGGATATTCCCAGTTATGCTTGGGACCTGCTACATTCGTTTCTTTGAATTGTTGACAGTTAACGCAAGATTTTACTTTGTTTTCAATATCGCTATCGATTTTTGGCCACCATACCTTAGCCCTAGCCAAACCTTTCAATTTAACTATACCTAGATGCGAACTATGCAAGTCATATAGAATCTGTTTTCGCAATGTTGACGGAATGACGATCCGGAATCCCCAGAAAAGAGTATCATTCTCAATGGTGATTTCGTTGCGACGTGTGAAGTACGGTTGCACGTTCGGATCCTCACATACGGCCGGCCAGCCCCGATTCACGTAGCGGTAGACTTTTGATAAAATTTTATCCTTTTTAATTTCGCTAACTGGTGTGTCATTTAGCACTGGCAAGTTAGATATCGTGTCTAACGCTAGAACATTGTATTGTTCCTCGGCTTCCTCGAACTCTTTGTCGTTCGGTAACGGAAGTCGAGACAGTGCATCGGTGGTTAAATTTAATTTGCCGGGAATATGCTCGAAATCATAAGAATAGGCATTTAACATAACCGCCCAACGTTGCACACGGGCTGCCGCCATTTGCGGAATTCCTTTCTTGGGGCCAAAAATCCAAATCAGTGCCTTCTGACCGGACTGCAAAGTGAATTTTTGACCATAGAGATATTCGTGGAACCGCTTCACTCCCCACGCCACGCTGAGCGCCTCACAATCGAAATGACTGTATCCCTGCTCTGTTTTTGTTAATTTGCGGGATGCAAAAGCTATGGGGCGCGACTCACCACTAGGCATAATATGCATTAGGCACGCGCCTACCCCGTAGGGAGAGCCATCGCAACACGAGTTTCAGTTTCAGTTTCGGATTATAATAAACCAAAACCTTACTTTTTACGAACAACTCCTTAACTTTGCTGAAAGCTTGGTCACACTCTGTCCCCCACACCCATTTAACTTTAGGACTCAACAGTCGGGCAACTGGAGAAAGAATGTGCGCAAGATTAGGCAAATATTTAGAGTAGTGGTTGACGAAACCCAAAAAGCTTTGCAATTCTTGAATACAACTAGGGTTAGGTGCGTTTGTCACAGGTTCAATTACCTGCGGGAGCGTGTGTAATCCTTCTGCATTAATCATATGCCCAAGGTATTTCAGCTCAGGTAGCGATAGTTTGCACTTATCAATCCTAAGCCTTGCACCATTTTCTTGTAAAGCACTAGGCAACATACTTAACGAGTCGTCGTGCTTTTCCCCCTTCCCACTTACTAAGATATCGTCGTAAAATGGGGAACACTTAGGAATATTGCTAGTAATTTGAGTCATAACCCTTTGAAAAATACTTGGACTAGAAGATAATCCCAGGGGCACTCGCAACCAGCGAAAAAGACCTAAAGGGGTATTTATAGTTAGTGCTGCTTGTGATTTGCGATCTAATTCGATTTGCAAAAACGCATCCTTAAGATCGATAAGGCTGAATGTATCACTCCCAGCTAATTCGCTAAAAAGTTCTACGGCCGTGGGAACCGGGTAATGGTCGACTTCGAGTTGCGGATTAACTGTTGTTTTATAATCCGTATCTCACCTCCCGGTTTGTGCATGATCACGATCGGCGTCGACCATTCCGAGGTTATCACTGGCTCTAGAATTCCAAGGCCAACCAAGCGTTCAATTTCTTGGTTAACCTTTTGTTTAAATGCAAACGGGACAGGTCGCACTTTACAATAAACTGGCTTGGCATCAGCTTTGAGTTTTATTTTGGCCTTGAAGTTCTTAAACTTGCCCATACCCTCGCTAAAAAGTTCGGGAAATTCGTTAACTAATTCTGCGGTGTTAACAGTAGGAGTGTTAACCTTAACTTTTTTGATACGTTTAACTTCTGTCTGCAAGTCATAATACGGATTCACACCCGGCCTAAAGATTGACAGCCAATCTTTTTCCATTAATGATGGGTTGTACAATTTAGAAACAAGAGCTTCACGGTTTTCAGTTTGGCCATTAATTTTTACTTCCAACTTAATGGTGTAAATGGTTTTTTCCGTTCCCTCTGTGTAGGAATGAATTGAGTATGGACTCAGACTGAGGGGACAGTCAGAAAAATATCTCTCGTGCCACTCTATTGGTATAATGGTAGCATCCGCCCCAGAATCTATTTCCATCTTCAATTTAACAACATTCAACGTTACAGGCATCCACCATTTATGGATTTTCAAGGCGTTAACTACAATAATGATTTAATTAACTGGAACAGTAGCAGGGACTGAGGAAAATTCTGAAACGTTCTCCACCGTATTGTTTTGTAGGCATCGCTAAAATTCTCTGAATTAGTATCCGAATTTTCGACCTCACAGAATCATCTTCAAACTCACTTTCACGTTGTAGCCTATGCACCTTCTTCTTGTAACTATACTTAGTTTTAGGTTTAGTTTTAGCCTTACTATGTGCACTCGTAACTGGTTTTGAGTGCTCAGCAGTTTTAAAAGGTTTAGTTTTACTGCTTTTTCTACAAACGGCTTTTAAATGTCCTTGATTATGACATCTTCCACAGATATAATCTTTATATTTACATCTAGGCTTAACGTGTCCAGATTTCCCGCAGCAAAAGCAAACTAAATCTTTATTAGATTTAGGTTTATGTTGCTGTCTGGGTTTATGTGAAACATAATTTACAGCTCTACTATGTGATCTTATCACTTCTTGGTCGACTTCGGCTGACTAACGATAACGCTAAAGAAGTAGTACCTTTAAGGTCTAATGTTTGCTTTAACAGCTCTTTGAATGGTTTCGGATTTTATCCCCCAATTAAACGATCTCTAATCATTTCTCCATTAATGTCAGTAATGCTATTAAAATCGCAAAATTTTGTGAGAATTTTAAGTGCAGCCAGATATTCGCTAATGCTTTCATCCGATTTTTGAGCTCTTCGAAAAAATTTAATTCGCTTAGACACCACAGATGGCGCTGGCTCGACATCCTCCAAAACTGTTTTAACCAAAACTGCATATGTCATGGAGCCAGGTAGAGCTGGTGAAATTATGTTAAGGATTCTCTCAAACATTTTGGCTCCCACTGAAGCCATTAAAAAATCAACCTTTTCATCCACAAGTATCTTCTTTACTTTAAAATAATAACTTAGCCTATCAACATATTTAGCCCAAGTATCATTTTCGCTATCGAATTCCGAAAATAAATTCGTATTTTTAACCGCCATTTCTAAACTATCGATGTCACTATTGGTATTTAACACGTTTTCCTCAGTATTTACAGGTTGTACCTCACCTGTTTCAGGCATAAGCCTTCACAATTCAACTCAAAATGCTCAAAATGCCTACACTTACTTAAAGGCATAAGCCTACACTAAATTTTTTATACTAGGTGGCAGTTTCTAGATAACACCAATTCCTTAATAGTTTTAACAATTAACTATCGGAAGCAACTTAAGACTAACGGATTCACTTATCTACTAAGCCTTAAATTCACAATTAGCCTACCTAGTTAAACTAAGTCTGCATTTTAAATTAAATTACTAGGCTTTTAAATGTGTATTTAGTTCCTCCAAACTGTTAATACAAAACAACACGATGGCCCAACAGAACAGCGCAAACCAGTCCTCACACGTTTTCCGTTGAAAAAACAACGACTACAGTGCAAATATTACACCGGCACAGCCAGCCCAAGTAAAGGCACGGCAACAATGAATTTGCAAAGGGAAATTTAGTTGCATTTTTATCATGCTATTCTGTTTATAGTGCTAACAGTGTGACACGCCTACGCATCGCACAGGACACAACCATGGTAACATTTCCCGTTAAAAATCCACTTGCCCCCTCGGTTCTAGCATATAAGGTACAAATTTAACACTACATCAATAAGTACCACACCAAGTTCAAAAACCCAGTACTCATTTTGAAAAAATTAACCATGTTGACCACAGAGTAAAACTAATTCATTTGCCTAAAATGAAAAATTTTTTAACTTACCACAAGTTAGGAGCACTCTTGTTGGTATGCTATGGCCTACTGATTAAAATTAAAGTTACATGTCTAAAGGACCATACACACCACAACGTCACCGTCTCCGTTATCCGGCTCCGTCGCCAGCAAAGCAACGCTGAAAAACGGAGAACACTGCCACACCTGTCCGCCAAGAACGCTTGCTGACCCCTTTATTCCCACCTCCCCCAAGTAAAAGGAATGTAATCGTCCGAATGCAAAACTGTAGATACGCATTGAATTTGGGTCATTCGTGCCACTAAAACCAATTTGGGCGAGTGCTTGTATTGCCACTAGTTATGTACACTTAATTTTGGAATTATTCTTTTCAATTTTCGGTAGTTTTCGATGGACGGGTGTTGAGCCGCCATCTTTGTCTCCAGCGCCGAGAGAAAGACACGTGTGGCGCTAAGCATTTTGATTGGCTGACGGACAACTCCACCGGTCCGTCAACCGGAGGAAAGTGAAATTTTTCGAAACGAGTCGGAGATGCAACGGAGGCTCTGCGTTGTGCCCGCAGGCTACATTTGAGGCTTCGGACGACGGACATGCCGGACAAAACGGTGCGTTGTGGCATTGCCTTTAGCCTCCTCCTCGTCGCCAATTGTAATGTTCCCTCCGGAACTTGTAGGTTCTTAGAACTAAGACATTATGCACATGAAATGATAAGCAGACTAACACTTGCTAAAGGACTTTATTTCCTGTGTGTTGTACAGTTTTATACTTTCCTGTGGTCATGTGATAAACCACAGGATGCAGGGTGGTGACAAGCATGGATAGACCTATTAAACTATTAGTGGTTAAGGTCAGCTGTGAAAGGTTAACATTGTTGGATGCAACCCTCCCAGCGTGGCTTGCCACAAATAACGACAAGCCACGACAAACTGCTTATGCAAAAAAATCGCAACATTATTATTTTCATAAACGAAAGACAAAGCTCTCTATTAGGTGGTTCCCATAGGCGGGTTGTTATTGTCAGTTTCGTGTGGTTGTGTGAGGTTTTGTTGTTATTGTCAGTTAGGTTAGGTAATTTGGGGTTTTGCATTTCATACTGAGGTAGTGAACTGGTTGGGGTTTGGCATTTCATACTGGGGCAATTAATTGGTTAGGTTATGTTAATGATGATTTAACGAGTTTCCGCAATTTCGGATCAATTTGTAGTGCCTTTCGTGAAAATTGAAGGCAGGTTTTTTTCTCTTTTTTCGAATTTCGGGCCATGTGTGTAAAGGGAACACGAGACGAAAACGGGCTCTCGTCCGATATTTTTTTTAATGGACTAAGAATTACCTGCTGAGTAATGTTTTCCTCTTCCAATTTTGGGGCAAACGCACCGTTTGGCCGTGGTGATGGTCCAAAGTTAGCACCGCGCCTGAAAGCAAGAAACTGGGCGAAGGTCCGGCAAGTAAAACGCTAAAACCCCAACCAGTTCATTACCTCAAGTGAAATGCCGAAGCCGGTTCCTAACCTAACCGAAAATAACGACAAAACCACACGAAACTGACAATAACAACCCATCAGGGGCGTAGCGAAGGGCATTTTGTTGTGGGGGGGGGGGGGGCAGAGAGGCAAAATTTACCGACTTTTCATTCCAAATTTGCTTAAATTTGCCGACTCACCCACTCCAGGTAGGGGGTCTGGGGAAGCGCTGAGAGCTCCCCCAGTGGGGTCCGGGGCAAAGCCCCGGAACCTGACGGATTTTTAGATATTCTAAGACCTTTCTTGGCTTCAAACAATATGTTTTAGACGTTTCTAGGATCCACAAAAAAGTGAAAGAAAATATATGAACCGTAGGAAAAGAGCTTTCTAATCGTCTGTAGAAAATTTAAATAACCTGTAAATTAAATTGCATTTAGTTCCTGAGTGCTCTTTATGACTTGAGGTTTTTTTTTGCTCTCCTGATCCGGCCAGTGCGCAACCCCACTGCGCATGTATCACCATGGATTCTTCACCATCAAGTCCGCTGCCACCGGATCCCAGCATCATAGTGCTGCCGTCTCCACCTCGACCCACAGCCTCATTGCCACGCAAGATCATTCTGCTTCACCATTGCCTTGCACCCAGAAGCCTCCATCAACCTCGGCATCTCTCGTCCCACAGCAACATGATGTCCAACCCCTCGATTTATCATCAGCTTCGCTTCCCAGACCAGCAACAGAACCCTTGTCCACGCAGGAAATTCATCGTCTCATGAACCGTGCCATCAGGGAATTTTCCTACAAGAACCGTCCTTCTGCACCGACGTAGAAACCTCCTTCAAAGGCCACTTTGTACGTCCACGAATGGATTGCATCCTCTGCCGTCGACACTCGCAAACGGACGCAGCCTTCTGCCCAGCCGCCTTCAAAAAAACATCGCCCTAACATTTCCACGGCTGACTTTCAGCAACATTTTCTCATATCTGAACTTTTCAAGAAAATGTTCTTTGCTTCATATCACTCATTTAACTGGTTCACCAAGGCGCTGTTCAACTCCACCCTCCTACTAAGGGACATCGCCTTAAGTACCACGGCCAATCTAAACACATCCACCAAACACGTCCTCCGCAACCAACCTCTTCACGAGACGGACACTCTCTTCAGAGGCCGCATCCCAACCTCGCTCCTCACTTAGGCATCTCTCGCAAGCCTAAGAAAGTGTTCAAGCCTTCAAACAACCAACCATTTCGGAAACCATTTCAAGAGCATGCCTCTGACTCCACGCCACCACCTCTACACCCCGCGACCAATAACCAAACGTCCCAGGATAAGAGGAAACCATCTCCCCGTCAAGATCAGTCCTTTCGAGGGAACAACCACAACAACCCAAGCAATTACAACAAGATCAGAAGGAGCTCCACCACCGACAATCACAGCAAGTACTCCTCCGCCTCCAGCTGTAAATCCTTTCGTCGCAAGTGACTACGCCCATGCTCTCCCCGTAGGCGGCAGAATCAGTCACTTCAAAATAGCATGGCATCAGATAACAAACGACAAAACAATCCTTTCGATCGTATCCCATGGCTTTCAACCATCCTTCAACTCAAAACCACCCATGGCATTCACCCCTCCTTGGGAGCTCGCAACCAAGACCTCACCCGCTCTCTCCATAGAAGTGTCCGCCCTTCTGGCCAAAAACGCAATCCGCCTCTGCCCCGACCATTCAAACCCTGGCTTCTACAGCTCCATCTTCCTGAGACCGAAGAAGTCCGGTGGGGAGAGAAAGATTTTCAACCTGAAACCGCTAAATCGCTACAGTAACAACGACCACTTCAAAATGGAGACCCTTCAATCCATTCGCCTCTCCCTTAAACCTCAAGAATGGACAATCTCGATCGATCTCGAAGATGCATACCTGCACATCCCTCTGCACAAAAAGTACCTCCACTACTTCCGCTTCATTTACCAGGGAAAGATCTTCGAAATCCAAACCCTTCCGTTCGGCCTCAACGCTGCTCCACGCATCTTTACTCTCGTCATGAAGCCTATCCTGAGTCACCTTCATCGTCAACAAGTAGGAGCCGACGCCTTCCTCGACGACTGGCTCCTAAACAACATCTGTCCCCACCAACTCCGGCAGAACACTCTCTTCACCATTCGACTCCTTCACAGCCTAGGTCTCGGAGTCAGCTGGAAGAAATCACGACTCCAACCTGCACAAACCTTCATCTTCCTCGGCGTGGAGTTCAACCTTACGAATGCCACCATCACACAGTCAACGGACAGGAAAACCGACCTACTAGATCACTGCCTCTCCTTTTTCCAGTCCACAACTCACTCTCTAATAATATCCTTGAACTCCTTCATAGGCAAAATGGATTCAATGGCCGACCTACTTCCCTACGGGCGCTGGATGACTCGCCCGCTCCACCACTTCCGCATCGACCATTGGAGCAACCACCTTCCAACATCAGAGATACAGATGCCATCCGACCCCCACTTCCCATGGGAATGTCTTCACTGGTGGATGAACGCCGCAAAACCTGTCCAGGACTATGCCTCTCCACGAACCTCCTCCCGATCTTCTTCTAACCGATGCATCCCAAACGGGATGGGGAGTCCACATAATGGACAACGAGGTAAAAGGGACCTGGCCTTCCAACACGACCGAGCACATCAACATCCTCGAAATGAAAGCATTCCACAATGCTCTTCTCCACTTCTGTCACCTTATAACAGGCAAGATCGTCCAAGTCCAAGCCGACAACACCACCGCAGTCGCCTACATACGGAAGGAAGGAGGAACACGTTCTCGGACCCTTCATCAGATCACCTCCGAAATATTCAGCCTATGCTTGGAACTCAACACAACTCTCCAACCGCTCCACATTCCGGGCAACCGCAACGTGATAGCAGATGCCCTATCTCGGAAGAAATTATCATCAGGAGAATGGTCCCTTCAAAATATCAATTTGCAAATTTCTCTTCATCATCTGGGGGAAACCCATGATCGACATCTTTGCCACGAGGCACAATGCCAAACTTCCCCAATTCGTGAGCCCAATTCCGGACGATCTGGCTTGTGCAGCAGATGCTCTGACCTTTCCATGCGACAACCTCTACGCTTACCTGTTCCTTCCATTCAAGCTTTTCCCAACCGTTCTAACAAAAATCGAACAAATCCAAGGATTGTTTCTCCTCATCGCACCGAACTGGCCGGCAGCCGCCTGGTTCCCTCGCCTACTCAACATTCTCGTAGACGCACCAAGAGAACTACCAAACCCTCCGGATCTCTTAACCCAACAGAAGGGAACCAAGTTCCACCCAAACTCCAGCACCTTAACATCTGCACGGGTGGCTACTATCATCTAACTCATCAAGGAGGCTGGAATTTTTGAAGAACAAGCCACTCGCATCACTAGCAAAGCCCTACGGGACTCCACCAACAAAATGTATAACAGCCACTGGCAACGATGGTTTCATCAGTGTAAGCGGAAAAAGGTTAATCCAATCAGTCCCCCTATTCAAGACCTCCTAGTTTTCTTCACTGATCTCTTCAAGGACAAGATAAAAGGCTCAACCATTCTGGTCTACCGCTCTGCCCTAAACACTGTCTTCAAGGCCACTGGAAACAGACACCTCCTCGAAGATTACCGCATTACGTCTCTTTTAAAATCATTTGAAATAGAAAGATCATCAATCCATCATGAATTCCCGAAATGGGACCTTCCCCTTGTCTTGGACTCTCTAACCAAAGATCCATACGAACCCATCTAAACCTGTCACATCAACCACCTCACAAGAAAGACAGTTTTTCTCACATCTCTGGCAGCAAGCCTCCACAGCAGCAAAATGCAAGCACTATCGAACGACCCTGCTCTCTCCTTTTTCGACAATAGCAAATTCATCTATCTGAGGCCCCGACCTGACTTTCGAGCCAAAACTCAGAAACCATATGAACCATCCAAACCCATCATCAACCCGGCTCTCACAAACACCTACGATGATGAACCTGAGCGAACTCTATGTTCCGTCAGTGTATTGCGATACTACATTAAACGCACAAGCGACCCCGAATGTCGTAGAGGTCACACTCAACTCTTCCTTCCCTTTACCAAAGGAAAGAATGTAACATCTGCTGCAATGATCGCCAATTGGATCAAAACTGTCATCAACAGGGCATACGACGATGCGAACATCAGCTGCACCGACAGCAACCTCAAGGCAACTGCACACGAACTCCGGGCACTTTCAACTTCATGGGCTTTTCACAATCAAATCTCCATCGCTGAAATTCTACAAGCCACATCATGGAGAAGTCAAGCTGTCTTCACAAGTCATTATCTCAGAGACATGTCAAGACAGGGAGATGGGCTATATCGTCTGGGATCAATCGTAACAGCCAGATGCATAGTCCAACCCACTTAAGCACTAATACAGAAACGAAGACCTCCAGAAGACGGAAGCAAGACCTCCCCCGTTTCAAGACCTCCCGAAGACGGAAGCAAGACCCCATCTAAAACACAAAACGGCCCTTTTCAGGGCCACCAAATCCTACGAAAGAGATCCAAATTCCTGTTTCTGTTTATTTTCAATAAAGTGCGAAGTTTTGTTAAACTTTTTGGGGGAGCCAGTCCGCAACCCGGGGTAACTCGCCATGATGGTGTCCGCCACCTATAATGACGAGGTCTGACTGTAAATGCAATTTACAGGTAGTATAAATTTTCTACCAACGATTAAAAACCTAAATTTTGGGGGGGTTAAAATTGGTTTCTATCGTCTAATACGAAAATTTATACTACCTGTAAATACCCACCCTACCTCCCCTCTTGAGCCACCATCATGGTTGACATATCGAGAGGAAAAGAGATGGGCGCCAGGGGTGATCTGTCTGCTTTTATAGGAGGACTGCGCATGGTGACGCATGTGCAGTGGGGTTGCGCACTGGCCGGATCAGGAGAGCAAAAAAACCTCAAGTCATAAAGAGCACTCAGGAACTGAATGCAATTTAATTTACAGGTAGTATAAATTTTCGTATTAGACGATAGAAACCAATTTTACCCCCCCCCCCCAAAATTTAGGTTTTTTTTAAAAACAAAAAAACTAATTTCCATGCCCTGACTATGGGCGAATACAGAAAGTTGGCCTGAGAGGGGGCAGATTTACCAAAAAATCAAAGGAAATTTTGTTTTATTTTTTTGCTACGGCCGCGTAGACTTTTGAACAGGGGTACCACCTCTTCCAGCCGCCCACCCAACACACACATAAACTTACACTATCCCTTATTTTCAGCCCTAGTGAAGTCTCATGAAGGTCATAGGGAAAATGGCAGGTGCTCCAAAGGGTCAAAGGGTTTTAGCGAGCGGTAACCGCACCCCTGCTTGGCTGTAAAATACTTTGAAGGAAACTACATTCTGTAGAAAATCTTTAACCAGTTCGCGTAGTAGAAAGGTACACACAAATGCAAAGTGGAGTGATATGAAGGAATATTAGACTAACGAGGGACTGATTTTTGCACGGCAGGAAGCACCTTGCAGGTGCCTTTATCAATAAAAGGTAACACACGATCAAACGTTCGTTTCATTAAAGAAACGAACTAGAAACCTACTAAATACAGTGCTTTTTCTATGTGTTTCGTCTAGTTCTTCTAGTGAATTACTTTTTTTCTTCTATTTCAGCACATTTTTTTGTAACTGTTCCTTTCTCTTGTGTGTGTGTGTGTGTGTGTGTGGGGGGGGGTGGACTTAACGGTGTCTTTAGAAGACCGCTGGATCCTGCATATATGACCTACTGCTAGTTTTTTAAGTATGAAAAGGTAGTGATTTATTAAAAAAATAGGACCTTGTTTCGTTTCTGTAGTCTAGCACCAATCAGTCTTTTTTGTTCATTTCAACCTTTATAATTATTACGACCATTTTTTACAGCACGCAGAGAAGAAATTTTACTGTTTTCGAATATCACGATATAACTCAAGAATAATTTACTGTAAGTCGGCATTCCATGAAAGCTGCTTCTTTTAGCAGCAATGTAGAGCCATGAATATAAATTCGGTATTTTAACCAAGTCTGTCGTTAAGCTAGTCTCCGTATGTGATGCGAGCAAACTGTAGAAAACGTATTTTGCAGTATTCAACAAACAGTCTTAAAACATTCAAACATTTTTTTTAGCTAGAGTCGGCAAATGTTTTATGGATTTTTTTGTGGTCAAAAGTTTTTTTTATTCTAGGGTAGCTGTTAGTGTTAGCCTCGTATTTTCTTTTTTTTTATATCCAATACCTAATTGCTCGGTTGGTTAGTAAACTGATTCGGCTATAATTAGGACAAATTATAACTTGTATCCAACGGTTTAAGGTTGAAAATTTTCTGATTACCTCACTTTTTTTCTGCTCCATCTAACTCGAAGGGGTTTGACAGAGCATCAGTTTGTCTGACTTGGACCGTTCTGCCACCATGGCAATGCTTTTCATGCTTGTTACGGTAATCGTTGTCAAAACTACACGCAGTGCACTCCAACTTAATAAGCATTCTTGGTTTTCTACCCGTACCAAGATTGCCCGTACTCATTTTGACGGTCGTGTAAATGAGAACGAAGTGACTTACTGACTGTTGTCGGTTTGCCGACAGTGAGTTCGCAACATGTTGATTGTGTGTTGTTAGAGTTTCCAGAATTATTTCCTCTTTCAGCCGTAGGAAATATTTTATTGAAAAGCAACAAATTCCCGATTTCTCACCACTCTGCCTAACATGCAGTCAAGGTCAACTTAAGAAAACCGAAATACGAAGGGAGAGTTGAAGGGATTAAGCTAGATCAAACCATGCTTTCTCAGATAAGGTCACCCCACCTTTAGAAGTTAGTCGGACAGTCGGTTAATATGCTAAATAATAGTCGGATTGTCGGAAATATTTAGTTTCATTTTTGAAATTGTACACAAAATTCTGTAGAGAAAATGTGCAAGAAAGGCTATCTTTGGCGGTGTAATTTCTCTGACCTACACGGGATTAAATTTTGCCGACTTTTGCCGACTTGGCAAAAGTGTGTGTGTGGGGGGGGGGCAGCTTGTCCCCCTTTCCCCCCCCACCCTCCCCCCCTCGCTCGGCCCTGGAACCCACCTATCTGAACTGTTTACGGGAAAAAAATATCAGCTGAAAACATGGGAAGAAAACGGCCTCTCGTTCGTCAGCGCTAAGAGTGCGGCTTTCAGTAATTTCTGACTGCCGAATGAAGCCTTTACCGCAAAAATTTTATGCGTAAATGTTGTTCAGTTGATCATTTTATGTCATTCTAGCCCAACGAGGCCCTTATTCTTCCCATAAGCCGTGTAAAGTAAAATTGTTCCCTCGATTGTTTATTTTATTATCGAAAGTGATCGTGGAATGAATTTATAATTCCGCCTTTATTCCGTTAGCTACGCACCTAGTATGCACTATCCCGTTGTCTCACACGTTTGTCGAATTGATTATACTACAACAAAATTACAGTAAATAATCAATTATACAATAATTACCTGATTAACAGGAGCCACATAACTACATGAATTGCCAATACGCATAGAATTCTAGGATGACTTACCGGCGAACCGTAAAGTAGCCGCCATGTTTTTCCCAGTGGTTTGCCAATAGCCCAACAACAGATAGAATTCCGTTTTCCGTGCTTGTTGTCAAAACCTGAAATAATCTGGGCCATTTCCGGTTCAACCTTTTTTTCATACAGAAACATAATTTACAAACGTTTTTAGTCAAGGACCTACAACCCTTCATATGCAAACGATTTAGTTACAAACTGTTCAATCACAACGCCTACATTTTGCTGGCACATCTTCTAATCGAAATCATGAAAAATCTAATATTTCAGTCACTTCTGGCCATACGCTAAAGGTGACAGGCATGACCCGTTCAAATAAACGACTGGAGTGGGACGTAACGTCATTTAACAATAGTTCATGACGCAAGCCCCTTTTTCTCCCCAACTGTATTTCAATAACTGGTTTATGCATTACATGAATAAGCAGTTAAAAAGGAAAAAAGACGATCAGTGGTGGCGGTTCCTAGACTTAAAGTGGCGCTATCACCGATTGAAAATAGGCAGAATCTGGCAAGATCTAGCGCTATTTGGTGCTATCTAGCACTTGCTTGCACGACCTAGCACTTGCTTGCACGACCTAGCACTTGCTAGCACTTACTTGCTCGACCTCGTGCACCTGGGAGAAAGCTACAAAGGTTAACAATATGACTGCTGCTAGATGGCGCCATGGTATTTTCGTTCGCATTTCAATCGGTGATAGTGCTACTTTATTGTAGGAGATTATCAGCGGAGCCACAAGGAACAGCCTGGACCAGCACAGGCAATCGAACCAATCATGGTGTGCCTGAGCTCTGAGTAGTACATAATGCAAGTAGTCTCTTCATCGTCCCCTCCGCATGCAAATCGAGAATTTCGTAAGGCGTGAAAGTGACACAAATGGCTTTACAAGAGTATATGTTCTATGGAAAGGCAGAACATGGTAGATTCTGCTCAGCGACCTATCCTGCAAACCTATACCCAGTGGGCAATTCAAATGCATCCCACACGGCGCTGGTCAACACCCAAGAGAATTGGTTTAGAAAAACAAAAATGTGCAAAGGCCTATAAAGCCCCAACGCATGCCCAACCCGCCAACCCACCTGCTAACTCATTGCCATGGACAGCAACATGGGTCGAGACCCAGGCGAAACAATTTGTCTTGCTCTCCTGGAACCAAAGCCACAGTCGCTAATTTCCCAAACCAAAGGGTCGCACTCCACAACTGTGTGCAAGCATGACGCAACGGCAGTTAGTGCACTCAAGACTGTCCGTGAAGATTACCCCCTCTATCTATTCTTGCATCATACATAAAATTGAGCACTTGCAAAATATGGTGGCCAGCTCCATTGAATAAGCTGAAGGAGTAGAGATGGTGGCAAAATGGCGAGAAACGCCCAAAGAAGGGACCACAAATGCGGCTCCATTCGATCAATCTGCTGTAAAGCAGGAGTCATCTGAGTAAACGTGCAAGAAAAGCCCCCAGGAAAAACCTAAGCCCTCTAGAAAAGACGGAACCTGTTGCTACCCCCTTCAAACCAACTTCACCAGCATTCGGTATAGCTTGCCAATGGCTCAAATGCCGCTAACCCAGACAAGCATGGCCCAGGCTGGATCAACCAGTGGGGAGCAGAGTACCCTCGTGCCCACCAGTAACCAGCAATCCTTCAGCAAGATACCTTTTGGCAGTGAGCCCACTGGGGGAAAATCAGACGAGCCCCAAAATATCTCAACTAAATAGCAAAATCCCGGGCCCAAACCTCCACTGGTGGACTCCAGATGCCGAGCAAGACCGCAACGGGGTAGAGCTCGTGGCTCAGAGGCCGACATGGGAAAGCGCCATGGAAGCAACATTGAACAACGCAGTGACCACATGCTTCACCCCCTCTTCTTGACTCCTAATCCAGTGGCACAGCTTCTGGAGTCATCGATTCCAGTCAGTTGACACATTGAAGCCAACCAAGTGCCCAGGAACAGGACAAACTACAACGGCACGCTCTGCCCCTTGCAGATTTCGGATCGCTAAGTGTCTCCATCAAGAAGGATAAACGAGGCAGCTGCCCCCCCCCCCCCCCCCCCCCAACCTTTCCCCCCCCCCTTCCACCAAGGAATTTTTTGGAAATTCGGAATTCAACTTGAACCGTCAGCTAACTGACAACAGCTACACATAATAGCTACCTAAAGATCACCGCTAGAAAACCATCCGGAAAACGAAGCTCATCTAGATGCATCGCATTTGGAAAAATTACAGTGTTAGAAGATCTCTTAATTAAAAAATGTAACATCACTTACTTTGAAAATTAACTAGGATATTGAAACGGTAAATATTCTTTCCTTCGAAATCTGCGCGTACAAGACGCAAACAAGATCTCTTAAATAAATGCAATGAAGCTCTTTTAGTGAGGGGAGTCATAGAGGGGGGAAGGGGGCAAAGAAAGTTTCCATAATACACCAGAGTAGATCCCATAACTACTAAAGGACGATGGTAGTCTCTTCTACTACCCTGGCTGGCACCGATTAGCTGAAGGAGGAAGGTAGGTAGTATTTCTTGGGCATTCGGTTCCCAAGAAAAGTCGAGGTAAAAAACATACCCTTTCGTTTTATGGTCTCTAAATAGGCGATCGTTTCGATATTTCGAGTTTTGCAGAAGAAATTTGTAAACCAGCATGCCATGACGGGAAACCAATCAATAGTAGAGAGAAATAGGAAAAGGCTTTGCGGTAAAAACACAAGAGTCGTTATTTTTACGACTAGCCGAAGCCCGTGCTTCACACAGAGTGGGATTTTCGTATGCAAATGGCGAGTGCGCACCTTTTATGTATCTCTGCCTTTGGGCTGTGGTAAATACTTTAAATTTAGTCCATAGATGGCGCTTTCTGTACGTGGTGTGTTCAATCACATTTTTTAGCATATTTCACACTGGCTGATGCCCAAGTTTGCAACACTGGTACATTTTGGTAAACAGCAAAGTTTACTTCTATTACAATTAGTTCCGGGTTTTGCTTTTTTTCGCTCAGATTGACTAGCCTAATACTGAATCTAGCTCATTTCTTTACCTATCATATCTTTCTCACTCAAATAAATATGCTATTCATATTTTGAGTTCCGCTAATCAGACATTGGGTTGAATTCTCTCCCCTACATCGTCACGGATGAGTTATGTTTGTGAGCGTTTAGTAATAACTAGCAGAGTCGCTCGCTTCGCTTGCTCATTCCGCGTCGTCTCGCTCCGCTCAGAGATATTTCTTGCTGCAACTCTTATGCTACTACCAAATCTGCGGAAGCTGTACAGTATAAGCAATGCCAAACACCAGGAATGACACTTCGATTTTAAGTTTTGTTTGTACCACACTTTACATGGCGTTTCTTGTTTCTCATATTTTAAGAATTGTTACTTAGTAGCCATCAACTTTCCCGCTACTTGTGGTGCTTTGAACCAGTACTACATTTTACACGGGTTTTCTTGTTTCACTCATTTTAAGATTTTTTGTTTGCTTTCGTCCTCAAGTGATAACACCACGATTTGAATGTTAGTTAGGCTTACGCAAAGCACTAACTCGTACCCAAAGCTGCTCGAGTTTAGCCACACCAACACGCAAACACCTTGCCAGGATTTGTTAACGTAGTAAACCAATCTTTTCTTATTCCTTTATAATTTGTCTTATACTGGGCTAATTCCTTTACATTTTATTTATACTTGGCCGAAATATTTTTTTTAAATCTCTGGCCAAGTTTCTTTACACCTTTTTTTAATATCTGGTTAATTCTTTTGGGAATTTGAAAATCTAAATTGGATGCTTAATTCTTGAATTGTTGTAGTCAGGGGAAGCTTAAATATAAGTCCTACGGTCGTGTATACAATTTCTACGCTCCTGTTGTAGTTTATGGTCGAACATCATTTTGAATTGCGGTGCATCCGAGAGAGCGTTTGCTGTTGATTTTAGCTTGTCAGGTTACAACTCTTGGAAGATAGACAAAAATAATATTTTTTACAATGATTTACTACTACTATATAAATAAATCATATTAATTTACGTTTATAAGCCTTCATTAATGTTTTAGTAATGGAATGTAGCTCGCAAAGGTTGGTTCTAAAGGTTTTGCTAGGCTTCTTAACCATTGCTCCGAGCTTGCGAATACGACCGCGACGCGCTTTTCGCTAGATGGCGCCAGTTGTTGCACGCATTACACGCTCTGCCATAGCGGAGTCATATCTGTGTGGGGCGGTTGCTCTCTAATCTGTGGTCCAAAAGGTTTTTTTTTTCGCTTTTTTCGAGGGGAAAAGTTTTATCTAGAACTACGAAAATACGCCTACGCGAAATCCGGATTAATTTCCTGTCTTTTGACACCTTTCTCATATTTTTAACCTTCCTACTTCAAGAGGAGAAGCGGTACATATATATATATATATGTACCGACCGTAAGTTTTTAATGATTAAGATGACTGGGCCTTCTCTACTATCTAGAGGGCCTTGTTCTGATGAGGCCTTTGCTACTTTAGGACAACATGGCTAAGGCAACAAAAGATGTACAAATTCCTTACTACAATCGTCTTCATCGCTGGAGTCAGAGCAATCTTCTTGACCATCACAACGCCATGTTGTAGGAATACAAGCACCAGTTCCATTCACACAGCTAAATTCATCCGTCCGACATGTCCGTTTACCTGCACACAAAAATAAAAATAAATAAATACCAGCACAAGAAAAATAAACAATAGGAATTACTGACCTACCAAATCTTACCTGTAATAACACAATGGAGTAAAAAGCACGGTAATAGATTATGTGAAGGCAAACCAAGCAGGGCTACATAACAAACATGCTTCAGCCCATCCTTTCACATGCAGACGCTAACGTCCACGTTTTAATATGCGCAGGATCCAATAACATTCTTATCAATCCTCCTGAAACAATTGTTGATTGTCTTGTTAGATCTGCTATTGAGGTGAAACACATTAAGCCCTTTTCAAGAGTTTCCATTATTGGTTTGTTTCCTCGAGTTAAATTCTGAGGAAGATTATTCAGTATCCAAAGTTAATACCTTACTCCGTGCTCATTGTGTCTTGGAAAATTGGAACTTTATCTCATTGGATCACCAAATACTATCCAACAGGTCTATGATGGCCAGGGATGGAATACACCTGACTTACCTGGGAAAGAAATCACTCTCCGAAGAAATTTTGTTAACTCTTTCAGACGGACGGCTTGCCCAAGGGGATGGACCAAGTTCGGAAAAGATAATACACTAAGTGGGAACTCTAATAGGTAAACAACCCTACCCATTTTTATCACTCCAACGCTGCCTTCGTTCTATCAGTTCTGTGGGACCTTTCCTCTGCAGCCCGTTACTGTTTCGTCTCTTTCTGACCATGTACCTCACCACCTCAATTGTTTACTTGTTAATGCACGCAGCTTGTTGGCAAATTTGCAGTCTTTCCATCTACTCTTGGCCTCTTTTTCATACGACCTCATTTTTGTGACAGAAACGTGGCTCAATGACTCTGTCCCTGATGCCACAGTACTAAACGGCCTTCAGTGTGAGATCATTCGTCGGGATCGTGGCACCCATGCGGGGGGGATAACACTTATCTTCCGAAAGGGGATAACCCTCTTGTTGAATAGCTCAGCCAACGAAGTTGAATCCTTCTCTGTCAGACTTCCAATAGCTAAATTAAACTTTGTGCTGGTCTATATTCTGCATGGCTTTGACTTACGTTTCCCTTACCAAAACCGGCACCTACATTAAATCTTCTCTGATTTCCGGCTCCTCAAATATTGTGCTCGGGGATTTTAACCTTTCAACTGCTGATTGGTCCACCTTCTCCTCTACTGACACTACCCAAGACACATTTCTTGATCAAATAGCTGACTGCGGGTTTAATCAGCTTGTAACCAAGCCAGCACGTGGCCAAAATATTCTTGACATCATTCTAACCGATGATGATCATGCCATCTTCGACATCAATGTGATCGAGCAACTGGGAACAAGCGACCATAATATGGTCAATTTCAAGCTACATCACACGCTTTCGCTTCCCCTGTGTCGTCAATCCGTACGTACTGATTATGCGAAATTACGGAACCTGCTTGATCTCATAGACTGGGTACCAGAACTAAACGCTTTTGTCGACGTAAATTCTGCATGGAATCATTTTCTGGCTATCCTCCGCAACTGCGCTGCCCGCTGCACAAACATTTCTAGTCGCTACAAAACCAAAAATGTGGTTCATTCCAAGGAACTGTCTTGTATTCAAAGAAAAAAGCTGGCTGCCTGGCATCGGCTTCGTGATGAGCGGTCAACTGCAAATCATTCTGCATACTTAACCCTACAGAAATTTACTCCAATTGTGTTAAGAAACTTTACACCAGTCTGGAAAAAAAATTTTAAGTGAAGCAAATCCATCTGCCCTTTTTCGTTTCTATCGATTTAAATCTAAATCCTCTCGTACGCTTCCTCCCCTTCAGGTAAATGGAAACCTTATTATTTCTCCGTCTGAAAAGGCAGCTACATTTAATTCCCAATTCTCCAGACATGGCATCACTGATGATGGCTCTACTCCTCCAGTTTGTAGTTTTCTTAGGTCCACCACCCTTCACAACCCCTCTGATGTTGTTTTCCGGGTCTCTGACATTCGTACTGCTATTGGCCGCCTTAGGCCGACCCTTTCTGTGGGCCCCGACGGCTTCTCTTCTTTCTTCTACAGACAAATTAGTGATCAAATTGCACCTGCCCTTCATATAATCTTTACACTTTCCTACTCATCGGGAATCTTGCCATCAATTTGGTCCACTGCTTCGGTAGTTCCTATCTTCAAATAGGGCAATGTCGCTGATCCACAGAACTACAGACCAATGTAAATTAATGGAATCACTGATCCGCGATGCAATGATAATCCACATTAATAATTTCAACCTGATCCACCCAGACCAATTTGGGTTTTTACCTGGTAGATCATCAGTTCACCAACTCCTGTTGGCTCTTGATAATTGGACCGAGGCACTTGACCTGGGCGTTAAAACTGACATAATCCTATTAGATTTAAAAAAAGCCTTTGAGTCCGTTGTCCATTCCGAACTACTGTTCAAACTGCATCAGCTTGGCTTCCAGGAAAACTTATTATTGTGGATTTCTGCCTTTATTATGGGGCGCTCCCAACGTGTTATTGTTGAGGGAGAGTTCTCCTTGCCTACGGCCTTAATTAGTGGGGTCCCCCAGGGCTCCGTCATTGGTCCCCTACTCTTCATTCTTTACATAAACGATCTAACCATCAATGAAAGTAATGTTTCTCAAGAGAAGTTTGCTGATGACCCTAAACTCCACTCCCCAGTCATTTCATCTGATGACACCTTAAATTTGCAGCGTAGTATCAACTTAATTTACAATTGGTCACTCAAATGGCAGCTCCCACTCTCTTGTGACAAATGTCACTGCGTTTCGATCGGTAAATCCACTAGCGGGTTAAATTATTTGCTCGGTAATTCAATACTCAAGGAAACCTTTACCAGCTTCAGGGATCTTGGAGTTTGGTTTCAGCAGGATCTCAAATTTTCCTCACACCGCAAAACTATAGCAGCAATGGCCAATCGCAGATCTGCTATGGTCCACCGATGCTTTAACTCTGGGAACCTTCACACTGGGCTTTGGTCATACAAAGTATATGTCCGACCATTGCTTGAGTATGCGAGTCAGGTCTGGTCTCCCTACCTCCTCAAGGACATTGACCGTCTTGAATCCGTTCAGAGAAGGCATACGAAGTCACTACCGGGCATGCGTACATTGCAATACAGTCGAAGACTTCATGACCTTGGGTTGGAATCCCTGGAATGTAGACGTTAAAGGCTGACCTAATCCTAACTTTTAAAATTATACATTGTTTGCTCCCCATTGAATTACCATTTTTTGAATTTAGTTCGGTGACCCAGACTCGTGGTAACCGTTTAAAGCCCGTTGTACCCAAATTTCGACTTGACTCCAGGAAATCCTTTTTTGCTTTGCGAGTTGTGCCAGTCTGGAACTCTCTCGATAACGAGACAGTTTCTGCGCTGTCACTCACTTCTTTCAAAACGTGGCTTAAGGATATAAATTTCCGTCCCTTTCTTCGCCGCCCGGAGAACTATCCACTGCCCCCCTAAGACCATATTCCGCTTTTTACTTGTGCGTTCACTTTGCGGCTCAGTCTAAAATGCTTTTTCCTGCACCCTACATGCATTTTAATTCTGAATTTTATTTTATGGTGGTGACAATTCCCATTTTCGGGATGCATTGTTTTAGATTACCATAACCATACTTTCGAGTTACATAACGATGTTTTTAACCTCTCCATTTTTTTTTTATCTGCCTTTCTATTTTTATTTGGGCCTTTTTTTTTTTTTTACATCTCCCTTGTCCAACACGTTTGGCAATGCCATCGGGGACCTTAGAGTCCCTGGCAGGTCTAACCTTGGTGGTAAGGCATTCGTGTCCCCATACCTATTCCCTTACCACCCCCGGCCCATACTTTTATCACTTTATGTAATTATCTTTTTTAATTTCGGCTGGCTGTCAGTGATCTTTTCTAAGGTCCTTGGCAGACCTGTTGTAATTGTCACAAACGTTATATTATTATTATTATAAAAATGCAAACAACGTTCCGAAAATTATCAATTTTCATCTTCAGGTTAGCAATAAAATTAAATCTCTGAAGTCCTTAAGAAGAACCTTAACATCAATAACATCCGACTTGTTTCAAACAGCCACCAAAATATTAAGCAGCTGACCATGCACCATGAAAATAAAAACAATAACAAATCGGACAACATGCTTTCCACACGCAATACTGTTTATCGAATTCCCTGTACGGAGCCAACCTGTACTGCTACATATGTAGGACAATCCCTTCAAAAACGTAAGGAACGTATGGCATCCCATAAATCAAACTTCGAATTAAAAGTTGAATCAAATTTTTTAGTGCAACACTGCCTTTCAACAGGCAAGTCGCCAGACAAATACGCAACAGGCCACACCCCCGACTTGGACAAGGTCCAAATCTTATTACGAGAAAAATACACCAGGGTACGAATTAATCTTGAAACGCTTGTCATCCATACACATACACCCCCTGTACATAACCACTTAGTGCCAGATAATAAATTTCTACAAGAATATTTTCCTGTAATTAAAACACTTAAACTCGACTCTTTTGCCAGGCATATTGTAAAACCCACATAACGAATGCATCACACCTTTGAAACACGTAACCCGATTTGCATACACCTTGTCTTGCGACGTGGCATCCCAACGGAGCAGGTGGGTCGTTGCTTTTCGGCTGCCATTTCTGCCTCTTTGAGGGGATAAATTGGTGCTTTTTATCCGTTTTAAATGACTGTTTTACGCTTTTAATATAGGTTGACTTAGTAGCTTTTGCCATGCTTTAATTTTATTGCAAACCTGAAGACGAAAATTGATAATTTTCGAAACGTTGTTTGTATTTTTATGTAGCACTGCTTGGTTTGCCTTCACATAATCTGTAATAACACAAACATCAGAAGTAACAAACTAGACCACGGTAAAGAAGGTACTAATATTCCCTTCATTCATCCACAGTACACATTGTTCCGTGATACACATTTCTTTGATTTTATTGAAACTTCACCTAATGCGAACCAACTTTTTAAACGCGAAATACCAGGAAACCTAAGTCTTCAGTCTCCCAGAACCTTGCACCAAGGTTAGTGAAAGATATCTTCTTTTACACGAAACCTTAGTTAGCACCACTGAAAACAAGGCCTCGCTTTATCTCCTCTTGCAGCTTTATCCTTTACACATACAAAAATCTACCCAAACTCCCCTTGCAGCTTTATCCTTTACATGTACAAAATATCTACCCTCAATTCCCTCGCAGACTTATCCTTTACATGTACAAATATTTTCCATAATTCTCCTTCCAGCTTTATCTTTGACACGTACAAATATCCACCCTATTTCCTCTTGCAGCTTTATCCTTTACACGTACAAATATCTACCCTAACTCCCCTTGCAGCTTTATCCTTTACACGTACAGATGGCTACCCTAACTACCCTTCCAACTTTATCTTTTACACGTACAAATATTTATCTCACCTACTCGTGAGAATAATATATTAGATCTTGTACTTGTGGACAGTGAACGTACTGTGTATGGTACTTGTGTAGTGAACCATCTGGGCCACAGTGACCATAATATGGTTACCTTTTTTCTTCATAACACCTTAACGACAGATCGGACTGAGGACAGCCCATTTAAACCACCGATCATCCTTGACAGGTTGAAAATGTACCTCCGTGATGTAAATTGGTCGAATTTTCAGACTTTTTCCAATGTTAATTTGCTTTACAATAACTTTGTATCTGTCCTTAACAAGGCCATTGATTTTAGCCGTACTACCGCAGATCCTATACTTCCAAAAAATTATAATAATAAAAATACCATGCTTAAGTATCGGCCTATGATTCCAAGACACATTTTGAAGTTAAAATCTAAAAAACTGGTTCTGTGGCATAGATACAGGGATGATCGTTCGGTAGAAAACCTCCGATTGTATAATAACTGTCGATTTGAGTACTCCAAGTCTGTGAAAAATTTTGAAATAGGTAAAGAGCGAGCTATAATTAAAGACGGCAGTATGTCCGCACTGTTTAAATTTATCAAAGGAAAATCTGGAAGAGTGCGCACCATCCCACCACTTGCTGTCGATGGAGAATTTGTGTCCCAGAATTCTGCTAAAGCTAATATTTTGTGTAAAAAATTTTCCGAAAATTTTGTTAGGGATAATCATGTCTTACAACTATTGATATGCCCCATATCCCTGATACCCGTGACCTGCCCGTTTTTACAGCTGAGGTGATCCTTAATGCCATTTCCGTAATGAAATCAAGTAAATCTTGCGGCCCGGATGGGTTCTCTGTTAATCTTTTGAAAAACATTAAATATGAAATATGTGTACCACTCAGCTGGATTTGTGAGGTATCCCTGAGGTCAGGCATTTTACCTGACATCTGGAAGACAGCACGCATTAGTCCTATTCTTAAGAAAGGCGAGGCATCTATTCCTTGTAATTATAGGCCTATTGCTTTGACCTGTGTTTTATGCAAGGTTATGGAACGGGTTATTCGTCATAAAATGCTTGCCTTTGCAATTGAGCACAATATTATATCTAAAGGCCAATATGGCTTCGTCCCCAGACGTTCAACATGTCTACAACTATTAGCATCGCTGGAGTCTTGGACAAGTTCGGTGGATGCTGGCCTGCCAGTACATGCTGGTTTTATAGACTTTGCAAAGGCTTTTGAGTCAGTCTCCCACCCAAAGTTGCTGGCAAAACTTAAACATTATGGATTTAGGGGCCGCCTTTTGGACTGGCTAACAAATTTTCTTGTTGGGAGGCGACAGTGGGTTGAACTGGAGGGATGCTGTTCTGTCCCGACGGAGGTTGTAAGTGGTGTACCACAAGGCTCAATTCTTGGGCCACTACTTTTTGTATTTTACATAAATGATTTGAAATCTGGTAATAGTCAAGTAAACTTGTCCAAATATGCGGTTGTCTTCGATCAAATCACGTTTGATGCTTTTCAGACTGAGCTTAATGGCGTGATGGTATGGTCGAATTTGTGGCAATTGCCTGTTGCTCCCCAGAAGT
>JAHWFP010146092.1:33400-44678 GCA_023313725.1 Lithobius niger
TGGGGGACATTTTCCGGGGGGCTTTTCACCAGGCGGATATTCGCTTAGAACCAAAATAAACAATTCTGCTCGACACTATTATCAATAAAAATTTGAATTAACAAGCAGCGATTACTGGTGTTCAGCTCTGGTGTTGCTTCTACATCTTACGCAGCAGAATTTATTTGAATAAAAAAATCTGTTCTCGACAGGGATCACGTTACAAAATTAGTAGCAAGACTTACTGTGATATAAACAAAGAAAATGAAAGAGTAGGCACAAGTTATAGTTTGTTTATGAACTGAAACATTACGAAAAACGCGCACTACAATGTTCATGATCGTTTTTTGGTATGAAATTTCCGTCAGCAGCATAAATGTTAAAACAAGAAATGTCCTCGAGCGAAGTGAGACGACGCCGAATGAGCGAGCGTTAGCGAGTGACTCGGCTAGTTATCAATAAAAATTTGAATTAACAAGCAGCGGAAGGTTGCAAATCAAGATCTTTCTTATCAATATCAGTCGACCAACCCAATTTGGAATTCTACAACAACACCTTAGACACACTTTATCACGCTAATGTAATTTTCTAAGAAGGCAAAATCGGAACGCAATCAATATGTTTTATGTTCATGACAGTAACTGTATCCTTTTCAATATCGGTTTGAAGACACGAACTGAATGGTAATCTAGACAATACATCTACTGTACAATTTTTGGCTGCCTTTCAAGAATTCAATATCATACGAATAGCCGTTAAGAAACAGTGCCCATCTCTGAATGCAAGCAGCAGCCTTCACTTGAATACCTTTTCCAGGAATAAAAATCCAAATTAAAACTTGGTTATCCGAGGAAGGTTTTTGACCAAATAAATATTGGTGGATTTGCTTGAGTACATAAATGCCTATCTTAATGTCGGTTCTGAGAGTGTAACTAGAGGTCACTCATGGAAGCCTGAGGTCCCACGGTCCAGACTAAATTGGCGTGAAAATATTTTTTTCCAATCAGAGTGGTTCTGGCTTGGAATTCATTGCCAGAGGAGGCTGTGTCCGCACGGACCGTGTACTGAATGGTCTTTCCCTCACAAACCTTTTGAAAAAGAGGCCTACTACTGGTTTTGGGAGTGGTATTAGTGACTACCGGCCCTTCCATCTTACATCCACCTTCTGTGGATAACTCTATTATTATTATTATTATCATTTTGAAAATAATTATGGCAAGAATATTAGTTCATATTATATATCCCATTTATTTACTCAACTCCCCAAAAAACTGTTTTTCATTACAAGTTATAATGCATTAAAAAAGGAATTTAAAAAATGGTTACTTGGTGAATTTTAATACTTGATACTATGAGGGTTGCAGATTCAAATGATCTCTACAATTTTATCATAAGAGGTGATTTTATTTTCTAAATATGTTTATGTATAACTATTAAAACTACAATACTTGTTACGTGTGTGATTAAGTATTAATTGTTTTGAAAAATGTAAGTACTAATTGTGTAAATGAAATCACATTGACATTATTACTGTAAAATTTGAAATTTTTCTGTTAAAATATATGTTCTGAGAAATTTTCTTTGCTTTGGACAATTGTTTTAAATGTGTTCTGCTCTTACTTTATACAACGAAACTTTTTTTTTGGTATCAAATCGAAAAATCTCGTGTTTTTTTTTTTTAATGATTGTAACGAACCAACATACACAAGTACCTAGGTACTTCATGGAGGTTCTTTCTTTGTACCATAATAAATTTAAAAATTTTTTTTATTAAGTATTGCTTCACAAGCCATTTTTAGTCTTCTGTACAGCCGTACCGGCTGAGAAGACTATTGCAACGACTTTGTCCGTCCGTCGCTTTTTTTCAACTGCGCAACGGTACCAGAAATTGGCGACCACTGTGTACAACGTTCGATTCAGTGTCAAAAGTTAGTTAAATGGCAAATTAAAACATCGTTACTTCCTTATAGCTAATAGACTTCTTCGACCTAATTAAATTAAATATTAACATTTGATCGTCGAATTGATATCCTAAGGATAACACTGCAGCCGCAAAAACAAAAGCATTTTAGCTTCATTTAAAATAGTCTCGTTGCATTGTTGCATGAATGAATGGGCTTACCATCGAACCAGATTCTCCATTAGGCCTATCTGCTACTTACGAAATTAAAACAGCATTAAAAAAATTAGGCCTAAAAAAGGAAATTTAGGCCTAAAATCACGTTACCACGGCAACGTCAATTAAGTTGCTACGAGTAGCTCCTGGCTTCATCAACAACGTGTCTCCCATCACTGCCCTACTACCACTGATCTATATAGGCTACGTTGCGCGTTACGTTTAGCACTGTAACTGTGTGCTCGAAGGCGCGACGTGTTGCAAAAATGAATAGGCGTACTATACAAATCAAATCTCCGTTAGCTGCTACTTACGAAATTAAAGCTCCAGGTAAAAATTAGGCCTAAAAGTTGACAAAAACGCCAAAAATCTAAAATAAGCTTAAAAGCTAACACATTTTTAACCAGCCGTTCTGATGGTTACAGCTTTTAGTTTATATAATAGAGAGAGCTGTTGCAATGTGTGATAGAAGTGTGCGCCTCACCACTGGTAGTGGCAGAACTGTACAGAAGACCGGATGCGACTAGGTAGTCGCTCTAGCTGCTTGTTAAGTTTTGTTTCAACGTAATAAGTTTCAGTTTCATCGTCAGCCTATGACTGGTTCCTGATTAGGAGAAACGCGCACAACTTCCCTACAAATTCAGTACGCACTTTTATGATTTCAGTTTCGATTGTTCGTAACTCTGCGCATGCCCAATATTGCAGTGCCATCTGGCGTTAGCATCGCGCACTAATATACGCACTCCTTCTTGCGATGATTACCCACACTCCTCTTGTTTAATATTTAGCTCCTGATAACGGGTTCCATCTTTGAGGGAACAAGCGAGTCAGTCAAGTCAAAAGTATAATGAGAGAGTTAAGAATTCTAAAGAAAAAAAAAACAACGTACAATCTTGCACGACGGAGTTAAATGAAGCGTCACAATGTCACGATTCCTCATGACTTGAATTAATATGGCTCCCTGAAGAAGCTTGGATCCATCCATCACGCACGGCTAAAATAAAGCAAACAAGGGAAAAAAAAAAAAGAGTGCGAGGGAAGAAAAAAAAAATCAACAGAACGAACCTTCTCGAACTCTCTCGATGTCAGGCAGCAAACACGGCTGACTAATGATGTTTAGCTAAAGCTTATGGCAAATTACCACGGTCGTGACTGAACAGACAGTAGCCTTTAAAACACTTAGCCTTTGTAAACTGATTAGGGCTACAAATTAGGAACAGTAGAAATCTCCGAATAGACCAGGGGGCTCGCGCGGGTAATCAATCAGACCGCCACCTGCATACAACGGGCCCGTTTATATACACAGAGAACCAAACAAACACAGTTAGTGAGGAGTGTGCCGGTGTGCCGGGTGCGCATAAAAAATGGAAAAAAATACAGAGTCTAAAATCCAAATTTTACACGCACATGAAACAAGGATGAAAACTAAACCCGCAAACACATGCAAAACAGATGCCATGAACAACAAAACGCCTACAAAATTGAAAGACCAAAAATACATGCACAAAGTGAACATGTTATTACTCACACGAACTAGAATTAAAACCATCAAACATAAATAGATGGAAAAAAAGCTGCCTTAACTAGGAAGCTGCTTGTTTCACCAATTATAAATTCACACAAAATATACATATAACCACTCACACGAAATATAAAACAACAAACACAGACAAATATTAAAAAAAAAGTCTGCAAATACACAAATTAAGTGTGATGTATGATGGTGGCTGCATACATCCACCACTAAGAACAACTGTGCTGTAGGCTGACACTTGAAGGACGTTTATTACTGAGATACATGGCTTTATATAACATTGTATCACGTGGTATTGAAAGGTCATGTGACATTGAATGTATGATAAAGACCGTGCATGGACACACCTAGGCTATGGCAGTATTGTTAAAGCTGAGGAAGGTGAACAACTAGGACATAAAATGGCTACCCATTGTGGTGCCTCTATGACAACACCACAATACAGCCGGAGAAATTTTAAAAAATGAAAAAAACTTATGTCTAGCTGAAAAATAAAATATGTATTTTTTTTAAGCACACACAAACATACACACATTAACCAATTCAAACAAACTGCGTTCACTTCTGACATAACCAAAGAGTAAAAACAGTCCTTGTTCCCTGGAATTGGAGTTCAAATTATAGGAGGTTGCGTGCGAGTGAATTCGAATCCGTTTTTACTCGTGTATCTTCACAGCTGTGAGTATGGGGATACGAGCTCTAATACTTTATTTTCTAAATAGCGGAGCCGTTTTTTGTTTAGTTAATCATTTCCCATCTTAGTCTAACATTGTTGACAACATCCCACGAACGCCGTCGAAGAAAACAAGTCTTCACAATGAGAACACTAAAGCTGTCGAAAATGCGTATAATAAATGAGTGCGCCAAAGAAATACGTGATTATGCCACTGAACAACAAAACTGGCTAGTATATGTCATGCCACACCTTCCGCTTACAACACACGACAAAATCGTGCTGTTGAAGCTGGCAGAAATACACGGAATTCTCTTCACCGTGATCCACAGGGAGTCAACCCTCGCCGAGTGGATCAGGAGACGTGCGGTAACAATGTATACGTTGGATACAACCGGAAATCCATGCAGTTAGATATGTGGAGGTGTATATATAGAGAGCCTAGGGATAACTACGATTTGTCACAATAAGGCATAGAATGGCTGGGAGCAGAATGCCTCGCAGCCGGACTGGCCACAAAAACGGTAACGAGGGTGAAACTCGTGAACATAGAGAAGATTTTTTCGGGGAGGTCTCCAGCTGCACGGAATCACTTTCTGGGATCCCAGTTCAAAGCCCCAAAAGTCGCCTTGCCAACGTTCACTGGGCATGGTGATGAAAAATCGTCGTCCGAGTTTCTACAAGGTTTAAATAAGTATGCAAGTGTTTTAATACTAGCGGACTCGTCCATCTTACAAACCGTCGTTCCTCTTGCCCTACAAGGTGAGGCAGAACGTAGGTTTAAGGTTTGTTTTCGGACGGACCATTTTGGACTTGGGAGGTGTTTGAAGCCGACTTCAATTCGGCCACAAAGACAGGTTGTGGCCGAATGCTTCAGATTCTGAAAAAAATCGGCACATTCTGTCAAACACGCACCTGGACTATAGGCAGCACCTTCCGGGTCGAAGATTTGACTCTGCGAGGATTGGTGAGAGAAGGAGCGAGGGTTAGCTAGTTCTTACTCGCACAGAAAACTAAGGGCGCATTTATGCATCGATACCTGCTCACTCGCCGAATGCTATTTGCTAGTCAACCGTTATTAATTTAAGACTAGCTTCCCGTTTCTACTAAATGAATGCTGTAATAGATAACAAATTAAACTTATTGTATTACAAATAACAACACGGATAAAGAGCAAAATGCAACAGTAATTTTAAATATTGCTACAACATTCCCGTCATTTTACGCTATTTCCAAAATTTGCTATTCTCGCTCAAAGAACAGCTTCTAGCAGTGATCAGACGACGGTTGAAAAAATAGCCGATCGCAGCGAGAATTCAAAGTCCAACATGGCGTCCATTTCGGGGTTATCGAATCGAAGACAAACCATCGAATGCCGGTATTCAGGAAACATTCCGTCGTCTTGTACTGCAATAGAAAATGTTTTCTTGTTGTCGTAAATCGACGCTGTCGTGTTGCACGCTCGTACGACGTATCGCGAGGCACGAGGAGAAGATCTGAGTCCGCGTTGTTGCCATGGTTACTACGTACAGACAACTCGAAAGCCGCATACTCCGGTAAAGACGAGAAGCAGCCACAAGATTTAGTACTGGCGAAGTAAAACGCTAGTGAGCGAGAAAATTGCCGTTGCGTAACCCCGCCCGACTCGTCCCTGTCTACTGAACCAAGGTTGGCTTGGCGGACTTACGCGCAGGTAAGGCAGGAAAGCCAACCTACGAGAATTGAGGCGGTGCTTCGCGTGGGTCAAACTACACGTTGGTGCCGGTGAGTCACTGCGTAGTTACAATTCTCAGATTCTACAGATTCTCAGTAAACAATCTTAAAAGTAAAATCAAATGCTGGGTAGAATTGCAGATAATCTTCAAATAACTACAGAAAATTAGCAATTTGCGTGAGGGCGATATTTTGATTTGCAGACTTACTGCATATTATAGTTCAAACTTTTTTCTAAGTCCAAAGTCTGCAAACTACATCAAGTGCAGTGCTGTAGAGGACTGAAGATAAAATGAAAATTAAACCAAGCTGTGTATTAAACTGCAGAAACTTCGGTTTCTAACTGCAGATTACGAGTCCAAAAGTTCAAAGTCAATAAAAGCAAATAATATGCAGATCAAAATCAAGGGCGATGTAGAACTGCAGAAAATCAGCAAACGGCGGAATACACAACTACAGACGGTGGTCAAGAAGGGTATAAATAAAACTATAGATTTACTGCAAACTATATATTTAGGTGAGTGCAGATTATCGGCAGTTTTTCGACAGGTTCCAGCAAACTAGATTTACTGCAGTTTAAACATTTTATTCAGCACTGCAGATTATCAGCATATTTTACATTTTTGCAAGACTTCAGATTTTTTTTCTACTCGTCAAATTTTCACCAAAGGTAGAATACTAAAAGTAGAACTATGTGGGGAGGATTTTCATTTAACGTAATGTATTGCATCAAACTGAGATTATCACAGATTATCTACAGATTATTTACAGTTTAAATTATTTTAAGGGCAAAAAGAATATTTAACCTTACGAAAAAGTAAACTATCAGAGTGAAGTTTTCTATCATTTTAACAATCAATTACTAACAATACTCCAAAAATAACTGGACATTTGTTTACACACCTAAGGCCTAATATATGAATCATATTTGTGTACATTCACAGCTGTGCGTATGGGGATACGAGCTCTAACGCTTTTTTTCTAAATGGCGAAGACGTTTTTTATTCAGTTGATTTGTTTATAAACCTTAGGCCTATTATTTATGAATCGACATAATGTACGCATAAGCTCATTATGAATAAAAAGTACAATTCTATCTTTATTAATAAAATCGAGTTGTCGCGTAGGATGGACGGCAACGAGACGGCCACAAGACGGCCACAAGTAATTGGTAGAGCACATATCCGTTTTCATTGTCGGTCGCTCGCCCTTTTTCTTTGCTACCGTGGCAAAAATGAGCCCGCTCGCCCTCTTGCTGATTGTTGAAGCTTCGTTTGTTTAATCCTCCTTTACAGTGTCTGCAATGCCTACTTATTTATTTCAGGTATACAAAGGCGTAATTATTTATTTCCGGTATACAAAGGCGTATTTATTATTTCACATGCACAAATGCGTATTTATTTATTTCACATGTACAAACGCGTATTCCAACCATTTTTGCAGGAAAGAATCATATATAATGTAAGTGTATGGACTCCGGAACTAGGGATACGCTGAATGAGGGAGTGAAGCAAACGAAAAACACCCTTTCCTAGACAGGGTACGCAAAAACACATAGACGGGATACACGCATTCCGTAAAACACGTGAGGAAGGAAATCGTTCCAGTGTTTTTAACGGTGCATCAAATACCATCCGTGCGTAACACGGGCTTCCGCTAGTAGGTATATAAGACTAGTTAAAACCAGCAGTACTTGGACAACCAAAGGGGTAATAGGCTATTGCGCCTATGTGAGTGATGACGATAGTGTTAGATGCTCGTCTTGCGCCAGTATTTGTGAATTACAACATGCAGGGAACAAACGAAATTCAGTATAGCATCCTTTACGTGGATTTTTGTTGGCTTTTCAGTTTGCTGAAAAACTGCAGATTATCTCCAGAAGTATGCCAAATTTCCTCAAAACGTCTGCAGATGTCTGACGTCAACGTGCAGATTTGATTAACCAGAAACAGCAGAAAATTTCCAGATATCTTGAAAAGTGTGATAAATTGCCTAAATATTCCGCAGAGAACTGCATATCTTTTTCACATAATCTGCAGAAATTTTTAGCAGGAAAAAACAGTCATGAAGAAAAGAAAGTCATGGTTTTACGTGTTAGTTGCTTAAGGATGATGAACTCGCAATTGCTACGGGCTTTTTCTAAAAGCCAACTAACTTTTGAATGCTTTCCTAGAAATTAAGGACCCGTTTCACTGCCAAGGTACAACTGACTGCTCTTTCTTCTAAAACGCGACATACATCCAGATGGAAATGGAAAAAATGGCGCTGACACAAAAGTGACAGTACATTTTTTATACAGCTTTGCTCGACTCAGATGGACACCGAAGATCATATTGATTTAAGTTAAGGCAACGATGACAGACCTATTAGGACAGAGCAATTTACAAATTGCGCCACGTGCCAATCAACAAACCTGGCACCTGGCAACGCTCCGAATCATAAAAATCTTGCAACAGAGAAAAGAAAACATAACTTGGCCGTTACTTACAGCTTTTCACCCAAGACAATTTCCAGAAATTTCATTAACACCCCATGGAGTTTTAGAATTATAAACTCCAGTGCTTCAAACAAGCTAAACCTGGGCAACTTAAGCAGCATCGAATATTTTTTTTACTGTGCTCCCCCCCCCCCCCCCCCCAATGTCCCTGTTGTTATTTTCACTCGTTTTTTTGTCTGAAGCAATTACGGTAAAATTTGCCATATAACAATGTATTTTAGCTACCCTGAGTGAGATTGCGAGCCTAGAAAGACAACTGAGGAGAGAAATAATATACGGTACTCCCTCAGTGGCGTATCTACCGGGGAAGGGGAAATGAACCCATTCTCAGGTATAGGCCTCAAAAGTTTGTGGCAAAATGTTGAACAGTTTTCAAAACTATCCACCTAATTTTCCAAACCAATACAATTTGGTACACTATTCTTGTGCTTCAAAATGAAATGTTAATACATATAAGGTCTCATAAGTTTGGGGAAGAGGCAGTTTTGAGTCGGGAATAGGAAAAAGGTTAGAGCGTAACTTGTTTGGCATGGTCTTTACTGAAGCAAACATTACATAACCAGTTAGTACCGGGTAACTAAATGGGCGTAGACATCAATACAAAAAATAAAGCACTGGTACGGAGTTCCCTTTCCAAGTAACAGGCCTCTTCAGTAAACCTTTCTGTCCAGCTTTTTTGCAAAGCCGATGTCGTGGCCCCAAAAATAACCATAAACACAGTACGCCTACTTTGTGGCTACCCAGCAACAACATTACTGGTCTTAATAAGCAACGCTGATGCAGTCTAGTAGGTCAGGCTACTAATCGTAGCAATATTTGTTCATTGGCACGATAGTAACGTTTGTTTAAATAAAACCCCCAAAGAGGTTATCCCCCTTCCACCATACTGCCCCATCCGCAAAGCTATGAGATCTCAAACTAACTGAATTGTGTAGTACTGAAATTGCAAGAATAATGACGTATTGTACCAAATTGCATTGGTTTGGAAAGCTTGAGTGTAAGGTGTGGAAAATGTTCACCTTTTTATCCGAAGTTTTTTTTTTTTGGGGGGGGGGGGGGTGGGTAAGGGGGTTTGCTGTAACTAAAAACGGGTTTATTTCTAGACCCATGTTTATAAGACTTTTCTGTCTTATTTTTTTGTCGTAGACTACACCCGCAAAGTTTGTACAGACCTTTCAGTTACGCCCTGTATATGAATCATGTAATAAGTCATTCGTGGAGCATGACAGGGCCTGTCATGCTCCACGAATTACTTATTACGTGCTACATAGATAAAGACAATATCTTCAAATGCCCTCACATAAATAAAGAATATGGTAAAAAAAAAAAAAAAAACTGCCCCGACTGGGACTTGAACCAGGACTTCCCACCGACCTTACGTAATACGGAGACACCGACAGCTTATATGACACAAAAATTTACGCCTTCCCATCCAAATCTTTCACTTAATAGCGCACAGTAATCTCGGGGCCGGAGTTGGTTGGAGGAGGGGGGGGGGGGCTAAAACGTCGCTGTCGGGAATACGTAACCTATTCAGTGGGATCGAACTACAAAAAGTAAAAAAAAGTGGTCCTCAAAGAGCCTCCCCGCCCTCTCCCCATAAATACCTACATTCTCCCCTGACCTCCCTCACCTTCCGAGGACTTCAGGAAAGCCAGAATGCAGCCATCTAAACGAAAAAAAAAAAAAAAAAACTGGCTGTATAACGTGAATTATTTTTCGTTTAGATGATGGTGTCACATTGGGTTTCGATGAAATCCCGGGATGCCAGACAACAGGAGTGTATTTACTTGGCTTAACGTCCTTCCTGATAAGGCCGTCTTATACGGATAATAAAGCAACCGCGTCAGTTTCAACGTCTGCTTGCCTTAATTCAACACAAATATGACACCAGTTCAAATGGCGATTTCAACAATCAGCAGTTTCAACAACAAATCTGCATTACTAAAAGAAAGCACCCTACTCACGGAACGTGGAGGATCAGTCCTAGCACTGCGAGTGCCCAGAAGCAGAATATTTTCAGCCGGTCTGCGACAAGCTTTTTGCAAACTAAAAACGGTCTGCGGGAAGAGGGAGGTGTTTACGGGTGGCAAGAAGGGTGTGAAGATGGAATTTTGCATTGTGTAAAATTTTGCGTTAGTCCTACTTGCGTTCATGAACAAGTTTCTTGCGACAACTTTTTGTCGAGACCTTTGCAGGTTGTTTTAGCTAAATAACTTGAGAACGTCCAAACCTATCGTCATGACAATAGCACCATTCAAAAGCTCTCGAAAAAAACGGTTAAAATGGTGTATTTGAACGTCAAAATGGGTCAATTTTTGGCGAAATTATCGCAAAAAGAAGATAAAGACAGAAAAAAGTGCAGGATAAATCGTACCGCAACACTGCCAGTCGTACTGCGACGTAGCGTCGCGCGTCGCTCTGATTCTTTCGGGCGAGGGCTAAAGATTTTAGGTGACATCCAAGAACCAGAGAAAAGAATAGAGAAAAAGATCACCAAAACCGAACGGGCCGTCGACTTCATCCGTGCTGAGGCGACACTGCAGGCATCACCCGACAAAAGGATCTCGACAGAATGCGAGATAGGTGACAGCTCAAATTAAACTTTCAAGTGCTCAAAGTAAAATGCCGCGAATTCCGAGGCGACACCTCGTGTTGCACAAAACATCAACTCTCTTTTGTCCCAACTGTAACAAATTACAATTAAGTTTATGTAGCTAGCTACTTCCACCTCCAGCGGTTTCTCTCTACTGAAGAACATAACGG
>JAHWFP010146092.1:49678-78231 GCA_023313725.1 Lithobius niger
CTCACAGCATTGGCTTTACTAAAAGACGCCATTATGTTTTACGTCCATGGTTATCCAGGTGCCCCTTGCAGCTATCCCTATGACTGAATCCAGCATAGAGTTATATAATACGGCGTTATTGCTACTGTTGGGATGGAATTCAGAGCTTGGTGCTCAAGTGCGTTCCCCCACCTTCATTCACCTATGGATTCAACAGCAATATCCAACTTTGTATGCAAGCCAACAAACTTCGTATGAAGGCGCAAGTCTGGCGTCTTTTGACTTCATCCCTGGTTGCTATGGGAGTCGTTATAGCGTCGAGGAGCGGCACGTCTCACAAGCAACGGACCGAAAAGACCCTAAGATATCACCTCCCATAATCCAATTGCATTTCCTGCCATTTCCTCCCTTTCTCTTCGACAATCCAAGACGACGCTCAATCACCCATCTGCCACGTCCGTCCGCCACGATGGATGGCATGATTGAAAATAGAAGTCAAAGCGTCGCCTGTCTTAGGCCTTATTGCTGCAAACTTCCAAGGCCTTTGACTCGCTGGGAGCAAAAATGCCTTCACAGTGAAATGATGCAAATGAGTTTTCATGATTTCTTTCCCCCCTGTCTGGGGGAGGGGAGCGAGAAATTTACTGTCGTTTCATGAGAATTGAATGAAATCTTTCTTCAAAATGAAAAAAAAATGTCACTTTTTCCACGATGAAACAGACATGCATCGTTGTGTAGTCATATTGCTTGCACAAATTAACACGGAGTAAAGCACACTCAACGATTTATTATAATGGGGGGTGGGGGGGGGGGGCGGAGCTCTAGGCCCCAGAGCCCCAGTTTTGTGCCAATAAGACAATTTTCAGAATTCTGTCAAGAGCAAATTTTACTTCTACCAAATGTTACTCAGAATTTTGGTGTGAGGGGAAGCGAGAGGTGGCGTGTACACCATAGAGTTAGACTGGCAGGTGCCAGGGGCCCACCTGAATAGGAGGCCCCGACCCACCCATAAAATGCAAGCAAACTTGAAAGCAATGTCTTAAAACCATTGCTGAATTGGGCCCAAATTAAAAAAACTAACTTCTGGGGAGTGTCCCCCCCCCCTCGGCTGCACTATAACCCCCTCCCTCCGTTCAGGGACCCACCTGTACACGCCAGGGGAGGAGAAGACTTGCTTCCTCTAAACCTCCAGGTGTGGCGCAACCAAATAAACGTAAATCTTGTTGATGTTGTCCTTCGACCACTTTCTTTCAAGCCTATAATTCTTTCAAGCCTCTAGAACGGATCGTTCAAGAATGCGAGATAATAGGCGTCTATACCGAAGCAAAAAGGCGTCTATACCGAAGCAAAAACTTTGGGGGTCAGGATTACCACCAACTTTTAGCCGTTTCAACTCTGGCTTCGCTTCCATCCCTTGTCTTAAGGCCATCTGAGAGAGAAGATGCAGGTGTCGCTTGTTGGCTCCAGGGCAGTTTGGTAAACATTGTTTGAATCTTATTTTATCAAGGCATCATTAAGAGCCGTTACGTCCCCGACCCGCGCTGGGTAGAAGGTAAGAAACGTAATTTCTACCTCAAGTCAGAGCCTTGTCTTAAACAAACGAAACTCTTTCGTTGCTTCATCGTCGTTTAAAAGCTTCTGCTTGCCACAAGGGGGTTTTACCGTAGCCAAAATAGGACAAGTGGCATTTCTCACACGTATTTATTAGGTAAGAAAAAAAAACCTAATGAACGTAATTTTAACTTAAGATCTTCATGAAAATAATTATGATCACTCTCTAAAACTAGTCCCATTGGGGTTTCGACCAAGGACACCTTGTGGGACGAACCATACGGGCAAGAAACGCTGGGTTATTAAAGGCACTGTTCGGGAACGGCACTTGGCTTGTCGCCATAGCCTCCGGGAAGTGGTGGGGACAACCGGTTTGCACTTTGGTCACACCAACTTACTCATTGCTTCTTTTTGACGGGGGCGGGGGGGTTTATCCCTCCTGAATGTCATTGGCATCGACGGCTACTTCCGGTCCGACACTTGCTAGTTGATTGTCAACAATTCGACGGTTTTCGTCGCCATTTTTATCTTCTGCGAGACATAGTGCGTCAGTTGGGCGATAAGTCTGTCCTGTCCGGGATTTTTACATTTTTGCAGGAGGTACAGATGTATGACAAGATTTATATTTGGAGTTTGTTTAACATCTCTAACGTGTGGTGCAGTGGCAACCCGGACCATTGCAATGTGACTGAAATTTCGGCATTAATGACCTAGCTGTCAACGTGCCGTTAAGCTTTAAACCCCCCCCCCCCCCCCCCAAGAACGAGAGATGGAACAGGGTAGCATTAACATGAACACTTCCTACGTCCCTCCTTTATATCACTCCTGCGAATACCTAGTAGTATTGGTCGACCCTCAGCTATACAAATATCAAGTATATTCGCACCTATTTTACCACTAGAACACGTTACACTGTACTACTAATAACGACGTTTATTGTTTTTCTTTTGTTGAAGCCTGGGGAGCGACACACTAGTGTGTCTTAATCTCCAGTTGAATTGCTTAAGTCCTAACATCAGGGACGAAAGTCACTTTTGGCAGAAAACGAGGGAACAGGACGAAAGCCACCAAATTTGTACATCTTTTAGGGTCTTTCATGTATTTTTAAGAGGTTTGCAAGGATAAAAAAACGAGGAAGGAAAAACGAGGAAGGCTTTTATGCCTGTAAGATAAGAGTCACTTAGAAAGCAGTCTGCATCTTCGTCGGTTAGTACACAACGTACATACAGTACGGCAAAAATAAAAAGGCCACTGCCAATACTGTGCCGTGTCTCCAACTATAGCCTACAACAAAATTCAGTACTTCACTCAAACGTGCAGCGCAGCAATTTTCAGAACCCGAAAAGTATTGTTTTATTTTTCCAGCGGAGTTAGTGGAAAATCTTCTGCCATCAAAGGAAGAAACCGCCCAAGAGCAGCCGAGTCAGCAATTTCAACATTGCCAGCAACAACATTCCAATCACAATTCG
The DNA here is from genome assembly GCA_023313725.1 of Lithobius niger. NCBI lineage: Eukaryota > Metazoa > Arthropoda > Chilopoda > Lithobiomorpha > Lithobiidae > Lithobius > Lithobius niger. The sequence goes on from JAHWFP010146092.1 coordinate 52,678, forward strand.
GGAGCGAAATCTTGTGAAGTCGACCAGGAGGCTGAGACAAGCAGGCCAGCGAACGAGGGAGAGAAAGAAAGAAAGAAAGAAGAAGAAGTGAGCCAACCAAGTATATTGACAGTCTTCATTTTGTTATTATGGCTGAAAGGGTTGTGTGTTGGCGACTGGCACAAGCTGCACTTTTGCGGGTTGGAAGGGGTCCAGACGAGGAAAATGTCGCCCGTGTCCCATAAACACGCTCCAATAAGATTAGCAAAAGGCCCGCGAAATCCTCCACTGGAGAACTAATCGGATCACAGCCAAGGAAGACGGAGGGGAAAACTGCCATCCTGCCACCGCTGTTGGTCACTGAGCCAAAAAGTGCTAGGGGTTCGCCAGGAGAACGTGCTGGGGCCCCTCCTCTTTTTGTTGCTGCAAAGGAAACAAGCTAGAGTGGACCACAAAATTGGGTCAAGCTGCTTTTAGAGACAAAGGACTTAACAATGAGTGACTCGAAAAGAACCGGCAAGAGGAAAAAAAAAAGACCATTGTAGCCTAAAATGCCCAATTGTCATCTGGAACCAAAACCTTTTTTTCCGTCGTATAAATGGAAGTCGATCTGCCAGTAAACAAGCTACAGAAAGCTTTTTGCACCAGTCATAAAATAAAAGCTTTTATTTTAGTTATGGTACAGTGTCCAGACCACAAGCCAAACAAGATTTTTAAAAAGTATTAAAGCAGCCTTTCATCCTTTTTAACTCCGAGATGCAGTACTGTAGAATCTTCGAGCAATATAAAGAAAATAGCGGTAAATAACAAATGGAACAACGCTATTCGCAGCAGCGCTGCGATTTTCAAAACTGAAATGAGGTCACGTGACCCACATCAGCCAATTGGATGACGGAAAATGGATGCTGCGTTTAGATTACGGGCAATGCTATACAAATAGTGAAAAGGCGCCTTTAAGCACCAAGATTCTTACTGAGATGCTGCATCACGAATGCTGGGCGGAAAAATTAAAAATTGTTGAAGATCCGAGTAAAACTTGATGTTTGAATCTGGAAATCGTGAGGGCTTGTTCTCGTAACTAAACATTACGCAAAGGCAAATAATTCATTGTTAGCAGATTTGGACTAACATAGAAACAAGCTGCTATTTATTTAGTTGTTAACTTTTTACAGTTTGTTTGTGTATGCCTGTATCGTACGCTGACTATCGATGGTGGTAGTCGGCCCTGTAGGTAACTAACTGGAGTAACTAACTTTTTTGTGTGGGGGGTTTCCTGGTTTCTTTTCTGCCAACACTCGCGTTCGTGGTGCAATGGCAAGTATCTTATTATACTTTGCTCTCTTTTGCTTTTGTTTGTGATTGTGCTGGAAAACTGTGCTGTTTTGCGCCGAAATGTAGCATTAGTGTCTCTTTTGTAGCACTTCCTGCCTTTTTTTTTTAATATATTAATTTTAACGTCTTATTGTGTTTTTTCCATTTTAACAGATTTATACGGTCACAGACAAGTACAAAGAATTAAAAAAAAAAAAGAGGTAAAAAATACTGTAACAAATAATGCAATGTTAAACCAAACAAACCCCATTTTAATATGACTGCGAACACACGACATTATGTTGTAAGCTGGTCAATAAATAACGTTTGCCAGCTCTTCTTTCAGAGCGAACAAGGCTAGAGTCGTGTGGACTAGCTATTTATTATTCATACTCTGTTGAGCTGAATTAATGGACAAAATGTCTGTGGACGGCTGAAAGAAAAATCACAATGGCGTTCCCGGACAAATAATTCCAGATGGACGAGCCAAAATAATTCTTCTTTTCATTGTGAATTCTAAACACGGAACACATTTAATCAAAATGTGCAAGAACATGACTTACGCCGCCTTTAGAAGGAAACTTATTAAGGGGACGAGATCTTGGCTTAAAGCAAAATGAATAGGCAAACTTTGATATTTTGAATACTGGTCCGTGTGGATAACCTCTTCACGAAGGAACGATTTGAATTCGTTGTATACTGCTGTTCACGCAATTTAATACAAAGTAGGGTCGGCATTTTAAAGTAGTGTTATCATTAGCCATGGAAAGGCCACCAAGGTTAATCCTATTAACCAGCTAACTTGGCACATTGCCCTGTGGATTGTGGAACCGTACAATCCTATTGGCCCGACATTTACACGTATATGCAATCCGTCATATTTGCAGAAAGAAGATCAAAGAAGAGGAAGGCACCAAGTTTGCTGGCTAATAGGGTTAACCTTGGCGGCCTTTTCTTGGTTGAATGACCTCACTAATTTCAAATTCCAACCTACTTAGAAACTTGGCGACTTCTCTTAGACTATAGTTTTGGTTTTGGGTGGATCGCCAATTCGATTGCATTGAAGTGAACCAATTGAACTGGGCGAGTGTTAAAACAGACAGTGATGGGCGCAAGTCAACTCCGGACTTGGAATTAATTGACTCAGTCCCACTTTTGCGGACTTCGTGGAATTGATTTTACGTTGGACAATTACAGGTTATGAATTCAAGGAATTGATTTTATTAATCTTCAATTCTGCTTGACTTGATTTGGACTTGACTTGGGTATTTACCAATATTATAAACAGACTTGGTAGGAATTGACTTGATGATCATCAATTCAGCCAATGTTGCACTCGGGCGACTTGACTTGCCAAGTCATCTATTGGAGTGTCATTGCCTATGATTGGATTTGACTTTTATTTGACTTAAAATTCCTTGTTTTGAGCAAGGAATTTTTGGCAGTACCTTAAATTTTGTACGAATTTACCGGAAATTATGCTGGACTTAGGCGGAGTTGGGTAGAATTGAATGGAATTGATCAAAGTATTTCCAGAACAAACCGGGAATTGAATTGAATGGAACTAATACTGGATCAAGAGCAAGTCACTGAATTGGAATTTATTGGTCAGAATGAGAAATGAAATTTAATTGATTGGAAATGATTTGAAATAGCAAAATAATACAAAATATGGCAATGATATGAATTGTATTGAACCATGGCAGTGACATGGTTGGAATCGACTCATGAAACTGAATTGGAATCATTGATCTGGAATTTAATTGCGTATCCATGGTACGTAGGTAGACATGGATTTGGTATGACTTGCTAGTGCCCAGTGTTATAATGTTCCACAGCTTTCTGCGACGCAGTTTTGTAACCCTAACATTTTTCTGCAGGGTTAATTTTTCCGGTGTTGGAATTTTTCAAGGAAACAAGCCCTTTGAAGCCACGATATTTAATTTTTTTCTTAAAGCATTAAATTCATTAAAAAACCTTTCAATACCTTTTTCTTCCATTACTTTATCCAACGTAACATTTTTTAAATGCTTGTAAAAATAAGCGTCGTACGTGGCAACTAAAACTGACTTTTTAAATTTTCTTGTAACCTGTACCCTGCAGGAGGGCCACTCAGTTTCACAAAAACTCACCTATTAGACGTGCCCAGCCCACACTTTCGAAGTACCATCAGATCCCCCCCCCCCTTCCTCCATGCCCAGTCATCGCGAAAAACAGTTGTGTCGCCTCCTACCTAATTCATTCCTCCATGATGTTAGTCAGGCTAAAGTTACCAGCGAGTTGCAGTTTTTTCTTATGCATTTGCAAGCCACGTTTGTTTAAAAATGTAAGTTAAATGGTTTTTTTTTTTTATAAATAACTTCAGAATGGGAGGAGCTAGTGACTTGTGGTTTGCAGCATTGAAAAGCTGGCGAAAAAAGGGTTAAAATGGCGTATTTGAACGTCAAAATAGGTCAATATTTAGTGACATTATCGTGGTTTCCGCATATATCGAAAAAACTGCGGCATACGGTGAAAAAAAAACTGACAGCGATTATTTTCTGCGACAGCCCGGAATTTTCTGCGACATACGTCGCAGCACTTTCTCACACGGGGGTTGCTACTCACTTGGTATCTAGGTAACTGACACAAATCCATTGAAATGGAATTGTGGCCATCCCTGCCAACAGATACAACTGTTCGCGGGGAACATGGCTTTAACAACACACTAAATTCTAAGACTCACAATCGTTACCCTTTGGTTGCACGTCTAACAGAAAGCGACAGAAGGATCAAAATTATTGGATCACATGATAGAAGCTGGCAATCAAGAGTCTGCAATATCTGAGGATACAGGCCATTAAAACAAAAGGCGCAACCATAAATCTCAAATGGCTCTGCACTTTACGAGTGGTACAGCGCACTCTTCATGTCTTGGCTGTTAATCCGTACAGCCTGGGGGCCTGCTTTCAAAACGTAAACTCGGCGTTACCACAGCAGCAAACTTTAGTTTCAAAATCGCCCGCTGAGCAAGTTGTCTGACGACGACCTTAATGGGACCAACCGTGACTTCGTTAAGTTTATGGCCGCAGAAGAAGTGTCGCACGACCCAAGGCATAAATTACATCATACAGCGTAAATTCCAAGTGGATTAATTTCAAAAGGAAAAGTTAATTGGCTAAAGGACCCTCCGGTGTTGAAAAACCATTAAAAAAACGTAACGCCACCAGTAATATCAGAAAGACACACAAGACAAAACTTACAAGAAAAGCTACAAAATGTTTATGTCTCTAGGACTCGCTCATAATTTGTGTTCGTACCAAGTCTTACATAATTTTTGCTCTCTTTGTTTTGTTTCACTGATTTTATGGTTTTTTTTTTATGGTGCCTTACATGTTCGCTCTTTAAGTTGTAGCAGCTTTTCATTACTTTATAGACTTGGGAGTTGAGAAAACAATTTTTTTAAACTAGGTAACGGCGCAAAGATATGGTACTTTTCTTTATTATTTTATGTTTTAACAATATTGCACTTTGCTAAGATGACGCTCTTCACTTAACTTATTTTAAAATTTCAAAACAGAACAAAAACTAAAATGTTTCCTTATGCGCTTATGAGTTAACAAAGAACCACTGGATAAACGGCACCAAACAGAAATGACATACAGTCAACTAAAAACCAAACAACAACTGAAGTATAGTGTCCGCGGCCTATCTTGAGTTCTCCGCAGAACGAACACAGATAATCGATTGTACGTTTTCAGTAGAAGAGTGCCTTGTTGATATCCAAGATGGTTACAAAAACAATGGCAGCCATCGATTAAAGCCACCCCATCCAGGAAGACGTAGCCGGTCACAATAAGCTTGCAAGACTCAAGATGATTTTAACAGATTGAACAACTGGCTTTATTGAAAATGAATTATTCATTAGTGGAGAGAAAACGGTACAAAGGAACATCACAGTTCCAAAAATGAAAAAAAAAAATAAAGAAATTAAAATTGTAAAACATTATGGAAATAGTGAAAGATTATATCATGATAACAAAAGTAAGAAACACACGAAAGAATGTGTAGAATTAGAATTAAGAAATACAACAAAGTATTTAGGAAGGGAAATAGATGTAAACTGGAATTTCAAAGCACACATACTGTTAATAAGACAAAAACTTAGACAAATTTTACCAAGAATACACGCAATAAGGAAGATGTTGGATAAAAAAAAATAAAAAAAGTACAACAACAGAAGTATGGTGTCCGCGGTCTATCTTGAGTTCTCTGCAGAACGAACACAGATAATCGATTGTACGTTTTCAGTAGCAGAGTGCCTTGTTGATATCCAAGAAGGTTACAATAACAATGGCGGCCATCGATTAAAGCCGCCCCATCCAGGAAGACGTAGCCGATCACCAAATACTTGCAGGACTCAAGATACACCGCGCACACAATAACACCCTAGCCAAAGCCCATATATATGATGCATGGATTGAAAGTATTTTAAGATATGGTGTAGAAATATATGGATTTGCGATCGACGGATTGTTTAATTGAAAGACTACAAAAAATGCAAAATAAAATAGTTAAGGTATTATTTGGATATGGAAAAGTAAAAACAAAAGACATATATAAAGAAATGAAAAGTATGAACATAATAGAGTTACGAAACTATATAATAATTACAAAAAAACTATTACACAAATTTACATAAAAATAAAAACAAAAAAAGGGGGAACAGATTAAGATGAACTACATTAAGATACGAGATGCCACAATGGAATAATGTGTATGGAAAACGAAACAAAAATTGGTATGTTTCAGATATCTTTAATAAAACACCAGAAAGGTTAATGAACTATAATACAATAAAAGAATTGAAATTCAACTTGAAAAATGAAATATTTTTAAGCCAAAGCTAATGAAGCTAATACCCAACATATAAACAAATGGATAAATACTTGGAGGGAAGAGCGAATTAAATATTTTAGTTACCGTAATTAAGCGTATATTAAATGTATTAAATGTGTTAAACGTACATTAAATGTATATAAGAAAAGATTGAACAGGAAAATTGAGTTACACATTGTAAATACCAAATTGCAGTTGTGGGTAATGTTGTGTTGAATGATGGGATACAGTTGAAATGATAATTGGAAGCTCAGACAAGCTACTTTTTATAAAGCTGTTTCGAGCGTACAATGTAACAATTGTATTGTAATAAAGTTATTGTATTACTGTTGTTATTATTTTAGGTATTAGCATTTCCAATTAGATCCCTTCTTGTATTTACTTTACCTGTTATTATTATTATAATTATTATTGATAAACAATCTGCAATTTGATTTTGACCTACTTAATTGTTGGCTAATTGATAATGAAATGTACATTAGTCAAGATAAGACATTTTTTATGAATATAACTGTGCCCAAAATGAAAATAAACGATAATTTAAGCATAATTGTACATGAAGAAAATTGTACTTTTATGAATCCAGGAATGAAATTAAGTGCCAACTGTGAACAAAACTGTAAAAAATCAGAAATAAAACAAAATGCAAAATATTTGGGCTTGACTATTGACATGCATTGGAATTAAAAAAACATATTACAGAATTAATGAATAAACTTCGAGGTATTTATTGTGTGTCCTTTTATTGTACGCTCACACAAGTTTTTTATAAACTTCAAGCAATTTGTTTGCAATAAATTATTATTATTATTATTATTGTTATTTTAATTTTTTTATTATCTTTATTAAGATTGACAATTGGTTTTGGCCAAGCTTTAAACTACGATGCATTTTTTAAAAATTGTATTAAAATTTTAAGAAACATTGTCCCATTTCCCTGCCACTTGGCCGTCACGTTCGGCGATATTGGGAACCATTGTGTCCCTGGTAGGTCCAACCTTGGTGGTAAGGCATTCATGACCTTAATTCAATATCATCTATCTACCCTTCCTCTGCAGCAGAGCCATCACCTTCGTTTTTAAACTTTTAAAAATGTTTACTTTTAACATCGGATGGCAGTTAGCGACCACCAGGTCCTTGCCATTCCGGTTGCGTTTGCAACAAACTTTTATTATTTACAAGATTCCATATTTTAGCGCTTTTCAAGCCATGAATTTTGATGTTTCAAGGCTTCATGTTTCAGGCAAAACTCAATTTTGACATGGCATGCTTTTCACACAGGAAAGCAAAATACGACGGCCGACACGTCGGGAGCGTCACGGAATACGGAGGTTCAATGAAATGTTACAATGGCAAAAGGGGCCACCCCTCAAGAGACACAGGACAGCGCCCAAAGCATAAGAGCCAGATCCCCTTTATCTTCGTCGTCGCAGCTAATAAACTAGCATGAAATATTGACGTTTGGGTAGCAGAGAAAAGATGCTCTGTCAGCAGAAGAAAATAGATTTAGCCAGATTCAGCGCACAATCTCTTACATTTACCTGAGTCAGCGTTGCAGGTGGTGACTTGGGAGTTCCGAATTCATAACCTACGCAATAAGGATTAAAATGTGTCGGTACCCTAATATCGACAGTAGTCGAATGATTTTAGTATTGTTGTAACGGTAATATCTGATGCAACTGAAATTATATGGTGCAGCATGTGATGTATGTAGGAATACAGTCCTACATCTGCGTGGGTAACTAACAGCATAAGAAATAAATGGAAACGACTAAGGTGTAAGCTACCACTGAAAAGACGACTTTACTTCCAGTAAACCAGGGGTTATATAGCTGTTACAAATCATGTGACAGGAAGTATGGTGTACAATTAATTACAATATGTTATAGCTAACCTAGTAGACTTGTTATAGTAAGCTGGAGGGTTAACATACTGGAACCTATTTTGAAGCGGCCATTGTGGTGCCACAAATGACGACTCCACACAGCAAAAGAAAATACCGGAAATCTGGTTGGTAACAGCAATGTTTCCCCATAATGACTGCATTGCTGTTAGCTTGAGGGAAAGACACAGTTCCAAACGAACTGGTGTAAATATTACACAAAACCAAGAATGAAATTCATTGAGTGTTTTGCACCACAGGTTTAGGTAAGACGGGTAATTAGGCCTATTAGACTGAAAAGAATGTCGACCAGAACTTGACCACTATAGTATGGATGCTGTGTAAAGATCAATTTATGTCTGACGAAAGGCAGCAAAGTGGGAGAGCTCTAAAAAAGACTTGAGTTAGGGACTTGGTCTGAACTTTAGGTTTACTTTAGGTCTACGGGAAATTACCTAGGCTTCAGGGCCTAGTATAAAGTTCGTGCCTACTACAGGCCTATTAGCAAAAATGACCCTAACCAGCGGAACCTAGCAGGGGTCGAAGATGATCAGCCGGGTGGCTAGCCCGAGGGCTATGTGATTTTGCATGCTCGGTCGTTTATTTTATGCGATTTGGTTACCCCTGACAACCGGGAAATAACGAAGTATTATAGGTAATAGAAGTTTCTAGAAGGGTTCAGAAGCCGGAAACGAACATCCAAGATATAGATATGCCCAGTGGCGCAACTAGTGGGGGGAGAGGGGGGGGGGGGCAAAGGGGCGATTCGCCCCCTCTGTAAGAATTTGAAGGCTTATTCGGCAAATTGGCCAAGTAAGTCACCTTTTGCATAGCCGAAAAAACTTGAAGCTGAATATCTTGAAGACGTATTTTATTTATAAAAAATAAGTATCCAGTATGAAAAAGTGAAAGACTACCTTACGATTTTTTTTTATGCGTTGAATGCAGTCAGCAAAACTGATTTTACAAAAATATTTCCAACAGCATTTTGCAAGGCCAGAAAATGCCGGAAAATAGCAAAAATGCGTCAGCTTCCGGGTTCTGCCCTGGACCCTGATGGGAGAGCTCACAGCGCTCCCCCAGAATCCCTTGCTGTTATTGGTTTCTCCCTCCTCACCATTCGGCTAAATGACTAGTGTTGCCCCCTCAGTACAAAACCTTAGTCATGTCACTGGATATGCCCGCCAATGAAATACTGAACAGGTAAGACTCAAGATGGCCATCAGCCCCAAGAAACATGCAAGCACACAAGTTTTGCATGTGCGAATTTGCATCTTCAAGTTAAAATTTGTAACAACCCTTTACTACAATGGTTGGTTGAAATTGCGCAAAAATTTTGCGCTAATCCCTTAGCAGTTAGCGGTCTTTTCCCCTGAATTCACACCGTTTAATACCGTTTAATACCTCGAAGATGCAAATTTGCACTCGGAAAGATGGAAACCACTGATCTGTAAACAGCATCCATTACACATCGGTCAAGTTCTTGACAACATTCTTTCCAGTCTCATAATTCATGCACCTAATCCTCTGCTGCAAATCCCTCACTGAATCCTCATTTGGTCTGTAAGTAATGTTTACGCTACTTCATTTTGAACTGCGTCTTTCCCTCTGCTGACAGCACTGCAGTCATTAAAGGTAATGCGGGTTGTGTTGCGATTAAGAAGAATCACGATACGGAAGATGAAATTAAAGTTACAATCCTACGAAGCATTTGGCATACGACTGATGAGACTTGGGCACTGCATGTTTCACTGACACCAACGCCAGTCGTATTCTGCTAAGAAAATATTTTGGGTTTGCTAAATCCTGGTTGCAACTAAGTACAGTTTGACCTGATTCAAATCAGTTTATCATTCTCCTAGTGTAAAATCCCTTCTGTATGGTTTGTTCCACATTATGTTTACAGGGAAACTGACCATATGACGCCACATTTCCTTCCACTACGAGTACTAAAAACACGTCAATATTCAACTCGTAGACTCAAACAGTAACTGTGTAGAGTCTACAAATATGACACCTACATACTTTTGCACTCTTAGTGCAAGGAAACGTAGCGTCACATTTACAGTTTCCCGGAAACATAATGTAGCACAAGTTACTGTCGATGCTTTATGGAACACGGTTCTCACCAACCTGGAAAACTCAAAGAGAATTTATAGTGATTTCACACGGAATAATATTTGCATGCCATGCCATGCCCGCGAATTTCACACGGAATAATGTTTGCGTGCTGTGCCGCCCCATGCCGCGCGCAAGCGAGCCACGGCGACCGCTACGCAACAACCGGCCAGCCCGGGCCAGCACGGGCTGGCGCTGCTCGGCACGCTTTAAATATTCCGTCTGAAATCCGAATGCGCACCGAGCCGCGCTGCTGGAAATGCTAACAAAGCCTCATTGTTGTCAAAAATTTCCTGCCACCGGTTGTTGTCAAAACAAGGAGGGCGACAACGGCCGCTTGTAATTGAACAGTCTGAAATCAAATCGCGCTGGCCCTCCAGAATCTGCTAAAGAGGGCTGGCCGCGACCAGCCCCCCATCCCACGACGAATTATTCCGTGCGAAATCACTATTAAACTACGTTTGAAACTCAGGGAAAACACAGGGAATTCTCAAATTTTTCACAAAAAAAACCTGGAAAACTCAGAAAAAACAAAGCCACAATTTTAGGCCATGTCAAAAGTGTATTAACCATTCTGTTACGACATTGTGGTAAACTAAAATGTAGCCTTATATTTCTGTGTTAGCACCTAAAAGTTCATTAAATTGGGCTACTCTTTTGAACTAACCGAGTCGTAAAAACAAGTAAAGCTGTTAAAATGTGTGGATAAATTTCCTTCCCGAAATTTTTATAAATAACCTGGAAATTAACCTCAATTACTCTGGAAAACCTGGAAAACTCAGGGAAATTATTTCGTATTTTGGTGAGAACTCTGTGGAACTACGTCGAAAGTCAACTTACCGCACACTTCAGGACTTTCATCGGAATTGTCACCGCAGTCATTTTCTTTGTCACACACCCACCGACTTGGGACACATTGGGCGTTGGAACAAATAAAGGCCGATGTCGAGCAAGTCTTTTTTTCTGTAAATATCACACAAATAAAACAATCAGTACATCTCACAATTTGTGCCATCCACAAGATCACGAAATATTACAATTCAGCCTTTTGTTTCATTTCTGTACCAGACGCTTATTTAAATATAGAGCCATTCGCGCAATACACCACATTAAAGAACTAAAGTTTTATCGTAAATGGCAAAGCCACACTTATTCACATATATACTAATATACTCATCGATGTATGCTGATGGTTTGTAATTAAAACTAATAAATGAATTTTCAGTTTTCTTGGAAATTTATAGAAAAAATAAAGACTCTTATTGAACGGATAAAACATGATGCAATGTCATCCGTCATCTGTTCATCATTACGTTTTTATCCCTCCTGAGGAAGTTCGACTGCTTGAAGAACGAAATATTGGAGGTTTTTATACTGTTACTAGTTGGGTGAGAATTACTTCTATTTTTTCGTGACTGTGCCCCACTGGGATACATATATTTTTAAAGTAATATTCAGACATCAGCAATAACTAACATAATAGTGTATACTGGAACAAAAGCGTAACAACCAGACAAGACTGTGTGTACTGGAACTTAAAAGTAATATTCAGATAAAATTGTGTATACTGGTACAAAAAAGCAATAACCAGACAAAATTGCGTATTGGTACAAAATAGCAACAACAAGGCATAATAGTGTATACTGGAACAAAAGAGTAATACCTGGATAAGAATGTGTACATTGGAACTTAAAAGCAATAACCTGGCAAAATTGTGTATACTGGAACTTAAAGCAATAACCAGACAAAATTGTGTATATTGGTACAAAATAGCAACAACAAGGCATAATAGTGTATACTATAATTTAAAATCAAAAACCAGACAAGTTTGTATACTGGAACTTAAAAGCAATACCAGACAGATTGCGTAGATTGTGCAATAATCAATAATTAGTACATAAAGATGGACGAATATTTACGCTGCATTCCATGTGAACCTACTCATTACTAGAATTTTTTTTCTAGAGGGACGACATTATGTTGACCCATTCTCCCCCACCCCCAATATAAAAAAATTGAGTATTTTCCTTTAGTGATACTTTTTGCGTCGTCAAATCCTGCCCCCCCCCCCCCCACGTGCAAAATGTAAAAAAGGAGACATACGAACACATGCTGGAGGAGAAAAAAAATTTAAAGTCAAAATGGCTTGTGGTTCTTGTCTTGGTCAAGATTATTGCAAGATTGCCTTGCCGTTTGCTATTTGTTTCGAAAAAAATCAAAACCTTAAAGAAAAGTCTTCAGGAAAAAGTGCTAAAAAAATTCTTGGATCTAATTAAGCCTCCGGTAGCCTTGTCGGGGGGAGGAGGGGGCACTGCCGGCTACAACCTTACCAACGTCATTATCAACGGCAAATAAATGAATCAGCCAATGCTGATGCATGAATCGAACACTAATTTCGTAGTAGGAACATAACCTCAATATTGTCCAAAAGTTTTTTATAACCTCCAGTCATACACGACTGCCTATTGAACCTATGTGTTCGGGCGACATGACGACTGAGAAAATTATGAAACTTGTTTTCAATTGGCCTAGCAAATTCTCATTCCCTTTGACGATTTTGGCAAAGGCGCTACAACGGCTTTGTTTACATTTCCTATTCACGATGCAATTACTATGGTCACTGTTGCAGAACGTGTAAGGAGGACCACTAAATTATGAAAAGCTCTTTTACAGTATTTTCGCGTTGTGTTACAATTGCGCGCGTGAGGGCCATCTCTTGTGAAACTGTTCGTAACCAGCGGGAAATAACGTTGGAGATCAGCAATGGCTTTTCCCAGGATTATTTGTGTTCCTTGGTGGCCAATTGGAGCGAGTGGGCGTAAATCAGGCGGCCAACAGAGCAAAGCGGCCAAGGCAGCACCGCTGATCCCCCAAGCTCAGCATTTTGGGCAAACTTTTGTCACTTGGTGGAAATTTGTGACACGTCAGCGATTCATTGGAGGCCAACCCTACCACCCATTAATTGGCCCGGCTGTATTGGTGGAACTTCCATGGCAGGTCAACATGTAGTCGCCAAGCTTTTGTTCCGTTGTTCGCCTCCCTCAGGAACGGAGAAGGCAGTCATGCGCAAGATGAAGGTAACAGCTTAAAGCTGCAGGGTCAGTAGTTGTCTGGGTTCGGACAATGTCTAGTTAAATCAGACTGGGGTCAGTAAGTGTGGTCTCGTTCATCCATACCACAATGACCCCAGCACTCCTTAGATACACTAAAAAAACGTTGCTGGGGTAATGAAAAACAGGTGCCGGACAGTTCTATTCCTTACAGTACATCAACTCTTCCACAAATAAGGAATGGCGCTTACAGACCCCCACAATGCCAGGTTGGTTTTCGTTCCTACGTAGTTTACTTTTAAAACATAGTGCGGAATTAACGAAGCAAACACTGACATTAAAGACTGGTCATGTAATTATGCCAGATACAATAATCTGAAAAAGACAGAAAGCAACTGTTGTTTTTTCTGATAGCAGCTATCAGAAAAGACAACTGAAATTCGAGCGTACGACTTCCCGCGTACTAGGATGGATGCTAATCACGGCACTAGTGAGGCGTACCCTAGCTACAAACTCCAGCCAAGCTTAGACGCTGTTCAAACTTCTTCAGTATGTGGGAAGTCCTGGGTTCGAGTCCCAATCGGGGCAGTTGTTTTTTCTTTCTTCTCAGATTAGGGCATCTTGTATCCTCACAAGGTCAGTCTTTAATGCTATGGCTTCATTAACACTTTACCTTTTGATTTTTGTTTATGTATGCTGAGGTATTATGTTATGCGTAAAAATAATCTAATGCTGCTTAACTGGTTGCTGGCGAAGGCAGAGTTCAGCCTAGTTGCAGAAGAAGCTCTGTTCACTGAATGGAAAAAAGATCCTGTAATCAGTCACTCAATAGCTAAGCTCGTTGCTAAGGTGGTGTGAGAGACTACCAGCACCTTCAGTAGCTGTGGGAATCACGCAGACATATTCTGGACAACATAATGGTGCCTGACCTTAAACGGAGGTTGTCAGTTCCAATCTCCAGGTTTGTCCCTCCCATTATTAGGCTTCTTTCTACTAAAACAACGAGTAAGTAATTTTAAAAATTAAGCCGGTTCATCTATAAAAGTATTAGTTTGCTTTATGTGACTCAAACTCGATAAAATGAATTTAAAAAAACCTTACTTACTTTCAAGTTTCTACCCTGCTAATTCTTATTACCTCCCTCGCACAACTTGTGAATGAATGCTTCCGACTTAAATGGAATCACGAAACTTTCTTGCTACAACAAATGGCTTCATGTGAAAGAATGCAGATAATTTATTGCGGCGAAACGCAGCAAGAGTCATTTATTAGAAACTAAATGTCAGGTTATTTGCGATGCACGACCACAAAGTACAGCACTCCAGAAGTTGTAGGTTTGCGGTTACGTTTACCAATCTAACGTATGCGAACCAACACTGATGGAACACAACCAACCCACCCACCTAACTTCCATCTAGTCAAAAGAGTGACACATTACGAAAGATTAAAGCAGTCCTTCTGCTTCTCAGTTTTCACTGCTAGCAAAAAATAAGACTTTTCATTGCTACAGAGTGTATTTCAAATTAATTTACGGTCAGTGACAGAAATTTAAGGGGTGTGCCCACAGTTAGGGCGCGTTTATGCAACGACTCGCCTTTGCATTCTCGCGTCAAGAAGCTAGAAATGATGTGAAATTCCAACATGGCAGCGGTATTAGCTCAGCCAGCCCGCAACGAAACGAGTCAATAATTGAGTTAGAAGCGATTGGGGAAAATGTTTCGTCAGGAGGAATTCTTTATCTTACTGTTACGGATTATAAGACTGCAAGCATTTGCTCAAACGATGTCGGACTTAGCTAATTCAGGTAGCGTTGTTACTTTGCCAGCGCAAGAATGCAAAAGCGAGTCGTTGCATAAACGCACCCTTAAACAGAAATAAATCAGCTTTTGGACTGCACTGTTTTGAAAAACACCTAATGTTTGTAGTTACCGGTGAATGAAGTATTCGAAGAAAGTTCGATGGGAAATCAGTGCTCTTACTTGTCTGGGGCAAGAAGGACTGATGATCAGCGTAACTATCTCATGTACTAGAGGTCCCGAGTTCGAGCTTTACCTCAGCCACCTCAGGCATCTTCTGGATGAGAAGGTCCCTGTGATGCATCCTGCCCATGTCGATTGTGGCATGTAAAAGATCCTAGGAATTTCCAACAGGAATTGCCTAGCAACAATGTTCTTTCTCCTTCTGGTGCCATGGCTACGGCTAGGTGCATGTCAAGCCTCCAAAGTGCTATCACTTCCGAAACTTAAGGAATAATGCAGAATGAACAAGCTGAGCGAACAATAAGCGGCATTTAGCAATGATCTCCTTTCACTTTCTTGCAGCTAGAATTTAGCCGCGATGGCAAATCAGTCATTGCCATGGTAACAGCTATACCAGTAATAGTTTGTTATCCCGGACATCATTTGGGTAAATGCCTGTTGTTGTGACAATAATGTAGGAACTCCTCCGGACCAAACAAATTGCCCAGTTGCACTGGACTCGCAGTTTTTAGTTTTCTTTGCGAGCTACTGGAGCCATAATCATCACCAGCTTGGAATCGAGAAGATTCAGATTTGGAATTTAAGATGCTTATAGCTGTGAGAATGCAAATAAAAGAGGGATCAC
The DNA here is from genome assembly GCA_023313725.1 of Lithobius niger. Lineage (NCBI taxonomy): Eukaryota > Metazoa > Arthropoda > Chilopoda > Lithobiomorpha > Lithobiidae > Lithobius > Lithobius niger. Next base: position 68,500 of record JAHWFP010146092.1, read on the forward strand.
TGTGTAATTGCATTCTAAGACATACGTCTCAAAGAAACGAATTTAGCTGCAAATATTAGTAATAAACGAAGGAACACTATTGAGCCAAGGTTGCAAAGAGCTAAGGTTGACAAGTGATCAGCATTAATGACGAGAAACTACTCGTGCTACCATGTGTCTGGAAATTGAACCTGGGTCTTTGGATTAGGCCCAGGATGTGGACAGGCCCCAGAGAAGGCAGGGGCAACTTAGTTTTTTTCTGGGGACCATTTTTTTTTGGCCATTTCTGCTTCTCTTTGCACCACTTTCTTAGCTATTGTTGTCCCCCTTTTTTTTTTTTTGGCTTTTTGGCTCTTTTACACCACCACTCGGCAAAAAAGGGCACTTTGCCAGGAGGGCAGGGACTAGAGCCCCCCCCCCTCCCCCTGGATTGGACCTACAATGCTTCCATTACCATATGGCATGTTGGCAGCGACTAAGTATTGAGCAAGCAGTGTTCTAAATATTGGAGGTCATGTTGGCAGCGACTAAGTATTGAGCAAGCATTGTTATAAGTATTGGTGGGCCAATTCGAACACCCAGGTTTAATTCTGGGACTCAGGACAACTGGTTAACAATGGTCTAACTTTGCTGCGCTGTAAGAGATAGTGAAAAACTGCATAATTGTAATTGCGAACCAAAAAGCACTTAAGAAGATCTAATAAGCACATCTGCACTTCGTTTATTACAGATGTGCTTATTAATGAATAGTAGTCTAACATCTTCTTCAGTACTTTTCGAGTGTTTACCCTCTGGGTTCCTAATATAGTTATGCAGCTTTCCATTCTCTCTTACAGTTCGTTACGCCATTGTTAGCCAGTTCTTCATCTTTAAGTTTTCCACCCTTTTTTCCTTCCCCCCATTTTGAAGTTAGCAGATCTGCCAACAAGGTGCACATAAGCGAAAAGTGCAGAACCAGAAAATGTAAAAGAAGAACGTCAACGGATGGTGGGGGAGGAGGGCGGAGGAGAGGGAGGGAATGGGTTCTGAATAGCTAACGTCATTAAGAAAGTCCACGGCTGCCAAAAAGCCGTCGGATAACAAACAAAAGTTGTGCCGTATCTCACAAAAGAACAGAAGTCTAGATTTAATCTCGGTCTAGGAATCCAGAGCCGCTCAGTCTGGCACAAAGTCTGGCCGCTTTCATCTGAAATTATTCATTCATGCAACTTTAATAATGGCTCCCGCGAAAGTAACGGTTTTCATTTTTCCTAAGACCCTGCTACCAGAGAAAGAAAGACACCGGGTATGAATTGCGGAAATATGCTCACTCCATGTTGCAGATGGAGTATGCAAAGTGTTGTGATAGCTATTACAAAAGTTCACACCATAAGTATCTGGCTGACATCGATTGTCATTAACCCTTGAAATGAAAATTAAATTTTCGTACTAAAATCTACTAACAAGCTTGCTCATAGAGCAGAAACAATAGCACGTCACCATGCTTGGACCTTGTTTTTTGGGGGAGGGGAGGTGTAACGAACAACTGCCTGCCATGTTGCCACATTCGTAAAGCCACTAATATCCTTCATACACTTCAGGACATAAAATTATATAATTACACATCCTAGCACTTCGTGAGCCAGTAGCAGTTGCCATAGGCCAAATCTGCCAAACAGTCTGCCTGCTTCAACACAATATCTTTACAGGAGATAAGCCTATCAGCTCGTCGCTTAGCCATGTTCTGTTCTGTGGCATTGTTGTTGTTGTAGCATGATAGATTAGGCCAGTTGCTCAGGCTCGAACTTCACCAAGCAGTGTTCGAGTTTCAGTAAGGGAAATGCAATATTTGAAATAACGTTACACATCCTCCAATAGCAGCCCCACCCCATTCTTTCAAATTTATGCCGCTCGTACATACAAGTGTATCCTGTTGTCAACATTGTTTAAAAACAAGCCACAATACTTAGCACGTTCACTGTTTAAACAAGTTACAGTGGCGGTAACTGACGCTAGGTTCCCCTGCAGCTGGAACATCATCCGAAATCAAACGGGGAAACTTCCTTTATTAGATAATGCAGCAAACCGCAGAATCGCCATCGCTAATAAAGGCTTAACTGTACACTTAGTTTAACGTTGAATAATAACAACAACAATAATTGGATTTATTGCTTTTAAGGAATGGGAAATTGGAAGGGCTGACTTAACACTAACCACCAGCAGGTTCAAAATGACTAGAGGAACATAAGGAACTGGTTTAAAAATGTTGTTCACTTTCCTCCCACCGACTAATCTTCTAAGATGCCTAAAGATCTTAAGTCAATTAAAATTTGGGCAGAGGGGGATTCCCATCTAATGAAAACGGACATGTCCACCAAGTTTAGGTGGCGTTAAAAGACGGCAGACATGGCTACCAGGCAATGTCAACAGGTACCGTGTTTCACACTGGAACAACAGGCTCGCTCACAGCGCAGACAGGCTTGCTACTAACAGGCTTGTTACTAACAGGCTTGTTACTAACAGGCTTGTTACTAACAGGCAACTAACATGCAACTAACAGGCATCTACTAACAGGCTTGCTCATAGAGCAGAAACAATACCACGTCACCACGTCACATTTTCTGTGGTGCCTAACATCACGTGACCTCCCTTTGAAGCTTAGGACATTTTTTCGGGGAGGGGAGGTGTAACGAACAACTGCCTGTCATGTTGCCACATTCGTAAATCCACCACTATCCTTCATACACGTCAGGACATAAAATTACATAATTTCACATCCTAGCACTCCGTACGGCAGTAGCAGTTGCCATAGGCCAAATCTGCTGCTGCCGTATGACCAGGCAAATCTCAAGCTTAACATCTAGCATAATAGGTGTTGGTGTTATAATTAAAGAAACTCCATGCAGTCGACATATATATAATTGTGTGACAGAATAAGTGAGACAGAATGTGCCCTTAAACGGCAGAGTTCCAAAGAGTTAAACTTTAGGTGTTTAGCCGATCATTGTGATACAAGCCCTGTGAACCAGGTAGGTACTTAATAAAGTGTCTTTGTACTGACGTCAAAAGGTTGATGTCTCCAACAAGGTACGGTGACCAGATGGGACAGGCATACTCCAAAATAGGCCGGGGGAACAAAGCCGAGTTAGGCACCAGGCAAAGAGACAAATAGAGAAAATTTAAGTAATAAGCCTGATTCTTTGTCAACAAGAAACACCGTCTTTAATGACAACCACAGCTGTATTTGTAGAATGCATGCACGGCCACAGTTTCACTTAGCTTGCCAGACCTCAAGTCAAGCCGCAAAATTCCCTAGACAAGATTTTTAATCACTGAGAAGGAACGCAGTCTGTTACTATTTAATATGGGCCTCAATAATTAAGAAGCCGATTTTAGCTTGTTCAAATGGATGAATTCATTGGGGAGAAAAAGTTGGAAATAAATTAATTTTGCATGGAGTGCGGAAGAGGATGATTATATCTGAGGCGAGGGTGGGGACGGAAATAAATTTTAAGCTGAAGAAATCAATAAAAAAGAAGAAAAATAAACACGTGCACACAGTGTCGGCGAATGTCCTAAGCCACTACAGAATGAGCAGAGATGACATTTTTCAGGGTGGTATACGATTATTTGTGTTTCTCTCTGGCATTTTCACATTTCTGAGTTTTGAAACGAGATTTACTTCAGTAAAAGAATTAAGGCGACTTGTCACAACAATGGTTTTCAAACGGTTTCAAAATAAAAGCTGGCTAATGTTAACAACACTACGTGCCGTGCAGAAATTATTTTTATTGTTGCAATCAATACGTAAATCAGTTTGAGTCTACAATAGGCTCAAATGTTTCTGTTTACGAAAATAAATAGGCTAGAAATAAAAAAAAATATATTAATCATATTTTGATCAGACCAGCAACCATTTCAGTACTATGTTGGAAAAACCCACGTGAGTATTTTTTGGGTTTTATTGGGTTTTTTTCTAATTTTTAGCTGGGAATTTTAGTTTGTGTTAGGAATTTTGCAGTTAACTGGTTAAATTATAGTTTTATGAAAGCACATTGAACGGCTTAAAAAAAAAATTGACTCATCAAACTAAATAATAAAATCGCTTTCTTCCTTCCCATTACTGTTCATTACTTTTCCTCATAACTGATAATGGAAACAATTCATTATTTTTCCCCATTACTGGTTAATCCACTTTTGAGTTTTATTGCAGATTTAATTTCACGTGTCTAGCGACAAAAAGCAATCTTCGTTCGATTTCCTGGGATGTCTGTCCTCCAGCCAAGAAAAAAAGTCAAAATATTTGGCTGAAATACGTCTACAATTTGGGGTTTGAAAAAGCCCTTTGTGGCGTCTCATATGAAATGGAAAGGACTGAATACCTATGACCAAGAATTCATAGGGTTGGGGAGAAGAATTTATAACTCTAAAAAGTGCCAATTGACACCGTGTTACATTCATTCCTATTAGTTCCATCCGAGTTTTCAGAGGGCGCAACCTGGTAATTTTTGCTAATTTTTCAGCCTGAAGAAAACTAAATTACAACTAAGCTAAACTAAATAACAATTAAATACAATCTAGTTTCGTTTAGTTTAATTTCTGGCCGAAAATTGAGTAGAAATTCCTACATAAAACTCATGGCGCCCTCTATAAACTTAAGACGTAACTAATAGGAATGAATCTAAATAGTTTCAGTAGAGGGTCTCACTCACAAATTCTCCTCCCACCCTATGAATTCTGGCTATGACGAATAAGATTACGCATAGTTATTTACTTTAAGATTAGTTACGAATCAGCGCCTTAACTAGCCGAATGTTAGTGGCATTGCTTGATAGGTCATTATGATTAACGGTTTAACCTTATCATCTTCTTCTCACGAAGTATAACTGATAAATTAAACATGATCCCAAATGGTGGCGTGATGACAACTCTACTGAAATATAAGTCCAGCCACACATAAAAACTCAAGTCTCATTGGCCTAATTTCTTAAGTCAATAAAGGAGAAGACTTGTAAAGAAAATATTTCCCAAGGCTGAGAAAGACTGTAGTCTTCCCACTTCATCTTTTGTGCTTCAATGACAAGTAGGAGCGGCAGAATTTCGGGACTTATTATTCCAATGTGGAAATCAGTTGACGAAGCAGCTAGTGATGATGAGAGGCCATGGCACAGCGCCAGTTAACAGTAACAATTAATAGCTAGCTATCAATGGGCTTAAAGTAGGGGTGGCACGATTATCGATAAATCGATAGTAATGCTATAAAAACTTTCGCCGATTGTCCCACCTTACTTTTGCTGACGTATCGAATTATCGACGTATTTTCATTATTTCGTTACTGCAATTCGATTTCAAAGTTCTTATTCATAAGCAATATTTCACTCGGCTGGGTTTCCCATTGCAAACTAACAACACGGCACGATCTTTATGATCGCATCGTATAGGCCGTGCAGAGAAGCCAAATTTTCACTGCGTTACTGATGTTCCAGCCTCAGAATGTGTTTTATCGATACAATATCGGTATCGATATTTTCGTTGTCGTACCACCTCCAGCTTAAAGGAACACAGCGTACCATCCAAACATGATATATAGCCGGTAATTTTACCGACACACTGCATGAATTAAATACAAGTAGTAAACTTTTATTAATCGAGTGAGCGAAGCAAACATGGTTCCAATTCAACTTGAAAATTACTGTTTTGCTTCGTTTTTATAGCGCCGTTAAAGGCGGCTTGCCATCAAATTAAAGTCCGCAGCACGTAGGCCTATTGAGTTCTCTTTCGCAGCAACAAAGGAATGCACAAAGCAATACCTTTAAACACAACAAACAAGCCACGCGCCTTCTTAATTATTCAGTACAAATTTGGGACGTCCTCGTGCACCAGGGAGCAAGCTGTAAAGGTTAACGATATTGCAGTCGCTAGATGGCGCCAAGGTATTTTCTTTACATTCTACCGTGGCACCATCTAGTTGCATTAATATCGTTAATCTCTACAGCTTGCTTCCAGTGCACGAGAACGTACCAAATTTTTACTCAATAATTCAGAAGGAAAGTGGATTGTTTGTTGTATTTAAAGATATTTCTTTGTGCATTCCTTTGCTTGTTGTGAGGAAGCGCTAGAGAGAACTATACCACGCACCATGGCTGTTTGCTGTGACGTGCATATCACGTGACTGGGCTAGTCCAATCAGACGGCCAAACAGCCGTCGTTCTCGTTCGTCATTGGCTAACTCATGGTGACGTCACGGCAAACAGCCATTGCGCATGGTTTAGATGGCTCTCGATGGCGCTAGATGCTCCATACTTCCGTTTGGTAGCAATCTGCCGTTAAGACCTAATACGACCCGGCGTATAACGTGTGAAACGATTTGAATGCAATTTTGAAGGAGCATTTTTTGAAATAGCAGCTGAATGATGTATGTACTTGATTTTGCCACGAAAACATTTTTTTGGGGCTGGTGGAGGTGGGGGGGGGGGGGGGCGGCGTAAGCGAAGCATAAAGTTAATTTTGTTCCAATTCAACTCGACTGTTTGGGAATAATGAAGCAAGCAGTCTGCATTCAAGACTGTCCATGTGAGGTTACACAATACACTAGTCCGAGAAAGAAAGAAAGAAGAGACAACTGCCCCGACTGGACTCAAACCCAGGACATGTTGCTTTCCCTCCTTGTATGTATGTTTGTGATCTTTAGGTCACCACTGAGAAAGATTGAACAGCTACTTAGCTCGGCTGGAGCCTGTAGCCAGTACCCGCCCCAGTAACGCAGTGGTTAGAGCGCCCGGCTAGTAAACGGGATGTCCTGGGTTCGAGTCCCAGTCGAGACAGTTGTCTTTTCTTTCTTTCTCGGACTAGTGTATTGTGTAACCTCACAAGGCCAGTCTTTAATGCAGACTGCTTGCTTCATTTACCCTTTACCTTGTGATTTCTTTCTTTGTTTGGGAATACTTGAACCTATCTTAAAAAAAAAATAATTAGGAATATTCTTTGAACTTAGGCTGAACCAGATGGTTTTAAAGGGTTTGGTAAAATGCTTTAAAACCACTGCTAGACATGCAGTTGCCTATAGGGGCCTCTCCTTTTAGAATAAAATCTACCTTGGGAGGTTGTTCACGCTGGCACCAACTTAATGTATTTCCTATACTAGTTTTCTAATTTGTGTTACGGTGTAGGTTAGTGCATGGTGACAGTTTTCTATTTTTTTCCTATTGTTGTTTACACCTACTGTCTCACCCGTAAATACTATTTTTCTAAGAGTTTAATTACTGTCTGCGAAAAGATGTATCGTTAAAGTCCTAGGATAATGACGAAAAATGTGTTGATTAAATTAAACTAAATCCAAAATGGTGGCCGAAAATGGCATCCAGAACCAGTTTTTAAACAAACCAATCGTGCATATTTTTCAGAATTGACTATTCTACATAAAATCATATTCTATTCAAATACAGAGTTCCTAATCACGTGATTAATTGTCTAACACAGCGTGACGTTACTGCTGACGCATCGGACATATTGGCTCATCAAGGTGGTTTTTCCCGCTAAATTCATCTATTAAAGATGGCGGACTTGTAATTTTTTTTCGCTAGGATTATTTCTGTAAACATAATTAACAAATGGTGGGAGATACGTCATCACACACACCATCCCCACTAAGCTAAAAGAAGCTAGCAAGTCACTCCAACTCTTACAAGGTTCATACTCATATCTGAAAATGAATATCCCTGACTATGCCTGACTTTCCCTGACTTATTGCTTCAAATATCCCTGACCAAAACACTTGCACTTTTTTATTTTTTCAGTTCCACAGACTCAACTGCCCACTCTGCAAGCCTGGCATCATGAATGACTACATATGGATGGTATAGCTGCAAATCTTTATCAATTTTTTAAATTTAAAAATAGGACAACAAAGTAGTCGCAAAGCGAGTGGAACTTACGAGTCCACACGGTTCGTTCTAAAAACGAATAAACTATCTCTGACTATCACTGACTTTTCACCAGTTTTCCATATTTTCCCTGACCGTATTTCATATCCCTGACTATCCCCGATTTTCCCCGACTTTCCAGGTCGGTATGAACATGTCTTAAGAAAACGCGTTTATCGGCCGATTATACCTTAAAACTGCTTAGCAACTCCCTTGACAACGTAATTATCGGCCGATTATACCTTAAAACCGCTTAGCAGCAACATTGACAACGTATTTATCGGCCAATTATACCTTTAAACAGCTTAGTTACATCCTAGAAAACGTATTTATTGGCCGGTTCTACCTGAAAACTGCTTAGTTACACCCTTAAAAACGCATTTATCGGCCATATATACTTAAAACTGCATAGTAACACCTTTGATATTGTATTCATCAGCAGATTATACCTTAAAACTGCTTAGCAACACCCTTGTCAACGCAAGCATCATGTTGAATATACGCTAATGTATAGAGTCCGTTCCTGAAAGATTGAAGCGTTACTCCACATTTGATGGAAATGATGTAATAGGGTTGGATCACGCTTACGTGTCTGATTAGTAGGAGAGTGCTCCAATAACTCATAAAAGCGTATATATTTTTTAGATGTGCACGCCCATGTCTTCAGAGTACAATGCGCGCATTTTGTTTGAATTCCATCAATGTCCCCCCCCCCCCCCCCCCCCCATCATCCCTCACGTATCATTTCCTTGATCTCGCACTCAACCTCTTTGGCTACAAAATTCACGAAAACGTTCGTCGCTTGGGGAAAAGAAGGGGTGGGGGAGTTAAGGAAGGAAACTCGGCGAAAGACGGAAACTGCAACGCCGATGACGTCAAGTGCCACCGACAGACGCATCAATCTGAAACTTTACGATCAGCGCCGTAAATCAGGTTCAAACTTGGCTCTCTCTAGCGGCGAGAGAACGAACCAAAAGCCAAAGCCGACCGCCCTTTCCCTGCAAACCCAGTTCCTCCAGTTGGCTGTCACCAGTATCTTTAACCCCGTTCCTATCATAAACTATCCGTGGTTTTTGTACCAGCCGCTGTACCATCGACTTATTTTTAAACTTGCATACAATTTAATCAATATTTAAGTATCAATCCATAATTATTATTTTTGTTATTATTGGGGGAGGGGGGTTAATTTTCAGTTGTTTTACTGTCATCCTTGGCAACGTGTAGTTGTTAACTTTGGATGTAACTAAGACATCGTTAGCTTGCCGGAATATCATACAAGCGCCAAATACACGCAGTATTGCCCACTGTTTCTATGCTAGCGTATCCAATTTAGTTACGGATACTCAATCAGTACTTGCTTTTATGCCTCCTGAGGAAATTTAAGTACTTTTCTTTTAAATTCTTCTCTTTAAATCGTTTACGTTAAGTTTTACTTTTATAAGATTTTTTTGTGGGGGGTGTAGGGTCCAACCTGGTCCAACATTTACAGTTGGACCAGGTCACGTTTTTCGAGTTGGATCAATTCACTTTTCTGGGTGGGAAGGGGGGGGGGATGCTGATACACTTACAGAGTTGGGATGGGGGTGGAGGGGGGCTGAAACATTCGAATTTGTCCGGGTCACTTTTATTACGGCTCAGTTACCAGAAAATTTGTTGACCCTGAACCCAAACAAACTAGTGCAACAATATTTTTGTTGTATAATCTGATTATTTCTTACAGATTAAAATTCGTCGTTAATTTACCTGTCTTGATTAGTATTTATTTACGTGTACCGATTAAAATACATGCTTTAATTTTCTTCTAGCTTGCTAAGACGCGTGTTGAAGTGTAAATACGTCTGCCGAGTTCAAC
>JAHWFP010146092.1:78631-117141 GCA_023313725.1 Lithobius niger
GTCAGACTGCCTGAGTGAGGAATCGAACCCACGACCTTTGAAACCAAGTCAGTATGGCTGAGTGGTTGACTCCGGCCTTTGGTTTCAAAGTGTGTGGGTTCGATTCCCCACTCAGGCAGTCTGACATTTAAGTCCAAAAGGCAACGTAAATAGATTTGCATCCGTATTTATTTAACACTTATCGAGCCCAATTGGCTTTCCGTCCTGTTTGGAACAGAGTGACACGGACATATAGCCTAAACGAATTGTTAATTGAATTGGCCTATGAACCAAGATGGTTGTGAGGTCGATCGAATATTCTCACCAACCTGCGATAACGCGAGACTTTAAATTAAAAAAAAAAGGCTTTTTCCTGGACGTACGGCTGGAGTAGAAGGGGTTAAGGTATTGCTGTGACCAGATCTAAAAATCTATAATATACGTCCTACACTTTCCTAAAAGCTAGCCAGGCCAGCTGGGGAGGGGGGAGGGGGCAAGGCTGGACAAAGCCCTCATTAGATTTAGCCGTTCCCACCCACTTACCCCCCCCCCCTTCCCCCAAGAAATTTTACAGCGTGTTTTTCGGCCCAAACGGCGTAAGTAGCTATGGGATGTCCAAGATCGGACAATTATTACTTTTATAATTTCGCATTGCTTTTCCAGCGACTTAATAACAGTTCAAAAATAAAGATTAACTATCAAATGTTTTTCAGTAATGGAACAAACCGACCAACTTCACTCAGTTTTCGCCAAGAAAAAACTTGGAAAGTATAAAGTATAAATCAGAGGCGTTTTGTATTAATGAAGCGCCTCAAACCGAATATATTTCCGAACAGCTTATACAAATTTCAGAAGCGAGCTGAGTATATGTGGGAGCTTTGGAATGGGGGTGGGAGACTGCTGTGATTATCACATATGGCCTGGGTAGCTCGACGTCGACCAATAAGGCTCCCCCCCCCCCCCCCCCCACCTTAAAATGGGTCCCGTCTTTGCCCGTCTCCGGCAGGTTTATTCTGGCGAATATTGGGGGCACCACTAAATTACTGGTCTGACCATTCTTGCCACAGTTTATTTTTTAATTTTCGGGTTCACGAAAAAGGAAATTGATTGACACTGAGGACTGAGGAGGAGGAGATGGGGGGTGGGGGTGGGTGGAAGACTTTCCTATCCCTATGACGTTATTTCTTTAACGGAGTGAGTCCAAAATTCTGCACATTCACAGTATCTATATACTAGATATACAACTTCAGTTCTGAAGATCAATAAAAGTTTTAACCATTAAAGTGGCAATATCACTGATTGAAAGTCTGCAGAATCTGGCAACAGCTAACGCTGTCTACCCTAGCACTTGTTTGCACCACGACATTTCTTGTAACGAAACAAACAAGCCACGACCTCCTTAATTATTGAGTGAAAATTTGGTACGTCCTCGTGCACCTGGGAGCAAACCGCAAAGGTTAACAATATCACTGTCGTTAGATGGCGCCACGGTTATTTTCGTTCGCTTTTTAATCGGTGATAGTTGCTCTTAAAAGGGCCAAGCGCTTTCGTCTAACACGGCATCATCACAGTTAAAAGGGAAAACAAAAACCACAACGATTTATTGAAATCATTAAAATATAAAGACCCTCTCCCACATTCGGCATACATAACAAAAATGTGAATAATCGACACATATTATTCATATTGTCAAGTGCACAACACTAACCGTCAAAATTCAAACTAAAGCAATGGTGGGAAAGCAATGGTTTGAATTTTGACACTTAGGCCCGTATTCTGAACGCCGACTAAAACTCGTACTTGACTTGAAATGACGTCACACCTATTTAGTGCCATTCACCACCAGAACTTCTTTTGGATAAATTTGGCAGAAATCGGGTGGTGAATGGCACTTAATAGGTGTGACGTTGTTTGACTTGATATGACGTCACACCTATTAAGTGCCATTCACCACCCGATTTCTTCCAAATGTATATCCAAAAGAAGTTCTGGTAGTGAATGGCACTAGGTGTGACGTCATTTCAAGTCAAGTACGAGTTTTAGTCAGCGTTCAGAATACGGGCCTTAGTGTTACGCCCTTGACAAGACGTTTTTCTACTGTATCAACAGCTAGGTTATCCGCCAACCCGCCATCTGGAACCCTGATTCATTTTTGTACAAACGGTGCTCATTTTTCGACTCGTGTTGTGACGGATCACCATACTAGGAATGATTCCTCTTTTTATGTCATCCAACTAAAGTTTGCTGAGGTAAGACTCCAGTTACTATCTGGGTAGTAATTTTTTTAATTCATTGCCGACCGAAATTAAACTCATTCCTGGGCTGAAATCGTTCAAGAAATATTTGTTGAAGTGGTTTTTAGATCAAAACCCTAAGAGCTTAGCAATACTGTTTAGCATTATGAGTTAACTAGAGGAACTAGAAGTTACATTTCCCGGGACACATTTCCCGGGACATTTTCCCAGCACTCTTCCCGAAGACTTGTCAGATTGATCGACCACTCATGCCTGGCTCCTTTTTGGCTGGACGTAGAGTGGGAGGGTTCATTTTCAATGCGGGCGCGAGGAGGGAAGAAGTGGTTTTCCTTTAGGCTTTCCTTTTCCTTTTAGCCAGTCTCCGATATCATTATAAAGAAACTGACTGAAAACTTTTCTTAATTAGTTGCATTGCTTTCTAGTACTCGTAATAATTTTTGCCCAACTTTTCTTATTAATTTGTTCTTAAGCCTCGTTTATGCATACGCGAAGCTTTGGAGACCGTGTTCCTCGCTCACCCAATTATTGTGTACGCAGTTTATCTTGAGTGCTGCAGGTATTTTATGAGCGGCTACGTTTTCCTGGAGGGGGCAGGCATTAATCGACGGCCGCCATTGTTTTTGTAACCATCTCGGATATCAACAAGGCACTCTGCTACCAAAACATACAATTGATTATCTGTGTCATTCTGGGGCGAACTCAAGATAGGCCACGGACACTATAAACACCGTGAAGTACGTGTACGTATGTCCGTCCTTTTCTTAGGAACCAATTGCGCATGCAGGACTGCTTTGAAATTTGTCAGTGGCCAATACCATGTGATGGACTAAACACTACTGTGCAAGATTGCGGAAGCTATTGGCCTCCGAAACCCGTAAATGTTGAGCAATATTTAGCGCAAAATTGAAAGTCATCCAAATACAACAACTGACGTGCACGTGGTGTACTATTAAAGTTAATTTTTTTTCAGCAAAATTTCTTTCTGGTTGTTCTGATAAATGAACGAAACCTCACTTTGGTAGCCTTCATTGTTAATTTTTTATAGTGTTTGAAAATAGGACAAAAATTTGTAGACACCCTGTACATAATTATGACCTTACTGATGGCGACCCTGTGTACTGAAGAAGTCTTGAATCCTGTACACTGAAGAAGTCAAGGATCCTGTACACAGAAGATGGCGATCTTGAATATCATGCCTACTGAATTAGATGGTCATCCTGTGTTCTTGAGAAGTCAAGAATCCTGTACAGGCTACTGAAGATGGCAATCATATGTATTGAAGAAGTCTCAGAATTTTGTGTACTGAAGAAGTCAATAATCCTGTATATTGAATTAGATGGCGGTCCCGTGTCTACGAGAAGTCAGGAATCCTCTGTACTGAAGATAGCGATTTTGTGTACTGAAGAAGTCAAGACTCCTGTATACCGAAGAAAACAGCGATCAAGTGTACTGAAAAGTCAAGAATTCTGTATGCTGAAGATGACGACCCTGTGTACTGAAGAAGATGTCGACCCTGTCTACTGATGATAAAGACCCTGTGTTCTGAAGAAATCGTGTATACTACGAAAATAGTGATCATGTTTACTGAAGAAGTCAAGAATCCTTTATGCTTAAGAAGATGGCGATCATGTGCACTGGAGAAGTCACGAACCAAGTACAGCAAAGAAGATGGTGATCATGAGGACTGAAAAAGCCAAGAATCCAGAGTACCGAAGATGGCAATCCTGTGTACTGAAGACAGCTGCCATGTGTACGACGAAGATGACGAACCTGTGTTCTTCTAGTATCCTGTATACTAAAGAAGATGTCGATCCGTTGACTGAAGAAGTCCATCTGGTGGACTGAAGAAGTACAGAATCCTGTATATTAAAGAAGATGGCGATCCCATGGACTAAAGAGTCCAGAATCCTTTAAACTGAAGAAGATGGCGATCCTGTGTACTGAAGAGGTCAAGAACCTTGTATACTAATGGGTCGACTGAAGAAGTCAAAAATCAAAAAGTCAAAAAAATCGACTGAAGAGGTCAAGAACCTTGTATACTAATAGGTGGACTGAAGAAGTCAAAAATCCCGTGTATTGTCAAAAATTTGGGCCTAAAATGTAATGGGAATCTCTTCATTAAAGTTCAAACCTCATTCACATTTTGTGTTTTATTGAAACTCCATTCCTCAGCTGCCAATATTAGACACCAGTGATTCCACTCTTCTTTCAAAAAGCTTAACTCCTGTGTAAACAAAACAAAAATTTCCCCCCTGCATTGTAACAAAAATTTTACGTCCCCTCACATCTCCTAAAGTGATATTTTAGACTCCTTAACAAATAACCAAATTACGAAAATTTTTTTCATAGAATCTTACTTAAACGTATTGAGTAAACTAAGAATTACATTTTAAACCTGTCATTTTACCTTTAGAAAATCTTTTACATACGTTAATTTAACATTTTTGGTTTCAGTTGTTAAGGTTGGGAACAGAGTTCACGGAGTCAAGGAAGGGTAAAAAAAAGTGACCTAGACACTTATTCCAAAAAATCTCTACTCACAACGGGAAAACCGAATTTCCCATTTTTTCCCTTAAACATTTTTGGTTCCAGTTGTTAAGGTTGGAAACGGAGTTGACTGGGAGTCAAGGAAGTATCAGAAATAGCAGAAAAAAAGTGAACTAGACGTTTATGCTGGAAAATCTCTACGCACAAAGGAAAAACAGAATTTCCCAATTTTTTCCGCGTTTTCCCTTTTTAAACTATTCTTCCCGCTTTGACGGAAGAGTACTTTAAACAGTTTAAGCTATTCTTTTCCGTTTGACGTTTTTTTTCTCCCTAAAATCCCCCCAAAAAACTCTTAGCAAGTTGAAGAACTGCTCGACACATTTCCATTCACGTCGGCCAGCGGGTTAGGGGTGTAAGTGAGGACCAAAGACTTAGTGTTTGCCGTCGCCAAAGTCCAACGAAGAAATCACACATGACGTCTCACGGGCGCGAGGGGGCAATGGAACCTTAGGCTCTATGCCAGGAGAAACGCGCTCCCAGTTTTCCCTCCGAGCTGTCGTTTCGCTAACACCGCCCCCCCCCCCAATCCCGATGCCCCCACCCACACATCCACCCCAACCCCTCCCGAACCCGGATTATATTACCGTTCATTCACACGACACATTCTCGCCCGGCTTCCGAACCGACAGAAAAGCATCAGACAAAGTCAATCCCTCGCCTCAACGTCAACAAAGTAGGGATGCTTTGGCCACAAAATGGTGGCAGTATGGATCGCCAACGAAAAAAAACGATGTTTAGAAGAATAGCTTGTCACCCTTAGTCCAAAGAAAATGTTTCCTAGTTCAACGGCCTCGTTACGTGGCTAGAGCAGATGTTAAGTTATCTAAAACCATCTTCTCGTAAAAATAAAAACATTAAAATTAAATGTTACGACTTAACTTATTATATACGGTAATATTTATCCAGAAACACACCAGTAAGCCATTTTAAAGTATACGCAATTCATTAATTAAGTATGATGGAGTTGACCTGCTATTTTACAATGAGGTCGATTTTTAGGCTCTTGGGCCATTTCATGGCGGCTACTGTTTTGTTTAAAACAGATAATAGATTTATGCAACCTATTATTATCATTACTTAATCGATTATTACCACAAAGTGGGATTAGATGTCCGGCGTACCGGCATAATTTCACGAAATGTTGACGAGATTATTAGATGTCAGGCGAAATGCCACGACATTTGACTTACTCCCCATATTCTCTGTCCCGTTTGAAAACCGCGCCACAGCGCTGCCCCCAGTTTGTATGTTTGCTTCCCTGCAGCATAGTGGTGTATACACGGCGGCCAAACCGAGTCGTTAAAGGGGGCGGGCAATCGCGCCCAATGTGTACCAGATCTTTGATTTCACTTCGAGTTAATACGCAATAAAAATATTATTAATTATTTATTGTTACTGTTATTATTATTTGTATATAATTCTCACTTCGCATTCTCGCAGCTAGAATTACGTTCGTGTCACAGTTCTATGGAAAACTATTTGTTACGTCACGTAGGTAAATGCGTGCAGTCGCCTAATCCGTGACAATAACACGAAGATTACCTCCTGAAAAACAATTTTCCCAGTCACTTTAGAACTCTCATTATTGAATGTTTTTGCTTTGAGTCAGCTAAGCCAAAACCAGCACCATGTTGTAGTTTCAGATCATTTCTAACTTCTGCAGAATATTCGACAATTAGAATGTAACCTGTTTGGAAGCGCAACAGCATGTATTTTCTGTAATTCTCTCAAAATTCCGTTAATGCGAAAAAGTTTAGATTTTTTTTTTATTTATACAATTTTATGAAGTTCCCGCTCAGTAAACGCAGACTCTGCAGACGTTGTTACGACAATACGCAATCCAGTGTTGATTTCAAAAAATAATATTCCAAGTTGAAAATCGCTGTTTAATTTGTTCACCACTTTGTTCAACGCAGCACTCGTTAGTTTCCACTGACTCAGAAAATTAGTCCCAAAACTTTTATATTAGGCCTAAACTTTAGGCCTAAGGTTCCACCCACCTATAGTAATTCCAATATCAACATTAACGCATAAACCGAACAGAGTAGCCATCAAATGCAGGTGGATGACGAAACCACGACGTTTCGGTTCCTAGATCGGAACCGTTTTCAAGTGAACGAATTTTAAAACATGTCAAACAACAGATAAAGTTAAAAGATAGCAGTTAACGGAGGGTCATACGGTTCTAAACCTTACAGGTCTTGTGGACGTAAGGTACCATACTAAAAATAATATAAAATAAAAACCGATGTTGTTACCGTCGTTTTCATTTTATTTTATTTTTAGTTTGGTACCTTGTGACGTACTCAGGGAGAAGACGATTGAAATCAAGAATTATCTTAAAGCCAATTTACTCCTTACTGCATAGCTAAGGAGAACTGCATAGCGTTCGGCCAAGTTCCGGTGTAGACGAAGTTGACAAATGCCAAGCAGCTTATGTAACTGCAAGGTGCACATGTGCGTTCACACAAGGTGCGCCATGTTATTCGTAAATAGCGTGTTACAGTCTTACATCCGTAAGACCTGTAAGGCTTAGAACCATGACCCTCCGTTTAACTGTTAAATTTTAACTTTTCTGTTGTATATCATATTTTAAAGTTCCCTCACTTAAAAACGGTTATGATCTAGGAACCGAAAAGTCTTGATTTCGTCGTTCACGTATACTTGATGGCTACTCTGTTCGGTTTACTTACTAAAGTGCTTTTTCGCTTTCTGAACATTCGCATCTCTACCTCGTAACGGTACCTTATACTGGGACTATTTTCTGTAAGCGGATGCATATTTCTTGGTGCGAGTTGGTGATTAACCGCATTCTAACCTTGGGATGTACCATAGCTGCGAGAAGTATACGGTAGTCCGTTTAGGTTCTGCAATCTCGTAAGGGGCTGTACACAAATGACGACAGGCAGATTTAGCCTTCTTTTTCAACTCCCTCCACGTTACATTTGTATCACAACCTTTGCAACATCCCAGATAATCTCACAAACGTTGAACCTTACCCCCCCCCCCTTCCCCTCCGCCGTCGTTACCGACGAAGAATATAACAATTTCGGAAAATCCTAATCTAGTTGTAGAATTAAAGTGTGCGCGGCCTATCTTGAGTTCGCCGCAGAACGAACACAGATAATAGATTGTACGTTTTTGGTAGCAGAGTGCCTTGTTAATATCCAAGATGGTTACAAAAACAATGACGGCCGTCGATTAAAGCCGCTCCCTCCAGGAAGACGTAGTCGCTCGTAAAATACTTCCAGGACTCAAGATACGCCGCACACACAATAGTCAGATTTATGTCAGAAAATTTCTAAGACCCTTTTTCGCTTTATCCCGTTTGGTAGTAATCGCAAAGCAATATTATCTGTGACTTCACAAATTTCCTGACTCCCCCTCCTCCCTTGTGGGAAACGGTCATCCTCCGCGAATACCCCCCCATTTGCGTGACTCCCCCTCCTTCCTTGTGGGAAACGGTCATCCTCCGCGAATACCCCCCCCATTTGCGTGACCTCATTTGTAATTCAGAAGCGGCTGGTGAAAGGGTTTCTTCATGAGGAAAAAATTTTTATCTTATCGTCACAGAATGACAGGACTGCACGCTAACTGCTGACGTTGTTACCGTGGCAGCGACAACTTCACCTTATAAATTCCCTCGCAACTTACTTTTCGCTGTTAGGGCGGATTTCCGGAACGAATTGTAACAAAAATTGTCTTGCTCATTAAACTTTTACTTCGCTAGTTGTTTCTCACTAGGTCAGTGGCTTTCAAACTATCTGCGTTTATAAGGTAACCATGGCAACGAAGCGGGTGAGAATCGTCTCCTGGTGGCTCGCCAAACGAAGTATGACGCACGAAGGCATCGGTTTTATAACAAAAATACAGTAATTCCTCCTGCAATGCAAATTGACGGGGGACCGATTTCCGGGTCCTTTTCCGGTTCGATAAATCTGAAATGGGCACCATGTTGAATTTTGAATTCTTGATGCGATATGCTATAATTTTCCACCGTTGTTTGATCACAGCTAGATTCAAGCTGTTCTTTGAGAGGGAATACAAAAATTGTTGACAATAGCGAGAAATGAAAATGTTTGCAACAATGTTTAAAAGGACATGTCCTCTCACTTTTTTCGAGCATCCTGCGCGAAATAGGTTTTGCAACATGTATATTAGGTTACAGTAAATGTAGCAAAATAGTTTCAAAATAGATTACAGCCTGTTGACGGAAACTTAATTGACTAATTTTGTAAAGTCATTACACGCCTGCTTTGAATCTATGTATATAATTACACAACATCTGCAACGCAGTCATCTGCATCTGCAGTGCAGCAGAGGACATACGATGCCATTTCCGCCATTTACCGACGGAACGACAAATTATAAGAGTAGCAGCTAAGGCCCGCTGAGATAGTAGCTGCGCCCGGAACGCAACGGCCAGCAGCGCGAACATTACGAATCTACGAACTGTGAACAATAATTACAATTAGTTTGCGTCGAAATAATCAGCACATGATTGTATGATGCTCTTGGAATCAAAGAAATTACTGGAAGCATAGATCGTCGCACTCTCACAATTTGCTTGATCGTTTTAGAGACCTGGAATGTCTGTCAGCAGCACAATAGTTGCAGCATCAAAGCTCCTCGAGCGTAGCGAGACGACGCGGAATGAGCGAGCGACTCCGCTAGTCACTATATAATTAGGTTTAGTCAGGAAAAAATGAACTAGATGCGTGTAGCAGTTTTACAGTTTCTTTGGTGTTTAAGAAGTCACTATTGTATTCAGTATTAAAAGCTTTTAATGTCTTTATTTTAGGTTAATTAATGAGTTCATTTACAGCTGTAATCCATCCCAAACTGTAACACTGCCATGTTGATTAAATTTTGATATTTCAATATCGATTATAATGGCTTTCGACGGTTTTTGACACGTCACGTCAAAATCTGGATATCGACGCCAAAAACCCAACTCTTGCGCGGCATTCCTTTGTAAAAAATTGGTTTGTTGGGTCTTATTTATTTAATATAGTACGTATAGTTAACTGGGTATGGTTCTGTTTTGTTTTGAATTCATGGAGCAGATCCCGGCTCCATGGCTGATCGCGGCAGTCCGTAATAAATATTCAATGCGCATTCCTTCAGTAGAAAATTGAAACACGTCGTAAATGAATAAATAACGACAGAGTAACAAAACAGTTTTCACCAACGAGGTCTTGTTACCAAAATGCGCCCTTAAATTCGCTACCGAGATCATTGAATAACCCCCTCCTCCTCCCCCAGTACCACCCTACCAAAGTGGCAAAACTCAGCCAAACAATTAACAGAGGGGCGCGCTTGAAGCCTACGTGGCAATGCAGAAAACCCGAGTCACCTAAAATGCAACAAGGCAATATCTTAGCTCTACGTTCAGTTGCATAATGCTAAGCAAGCGGCGATGGAATCCAGGCAGCTAATTGGCCTTCAATTTCCGACTTAATAAGCGAAGCTTTGCAACGGACGATAAGACTGCTTTTAAATTGTTACTAAAGATTCGCCCAAGGAACGGGTGGGGGTGGGGTTGGGGGTTCGGAGGGAAAACAAAGACTGATGATTGGGCCAATCGAGCCGGCGAACTCCCGAGACTTGTTCCAGTTATAAGACCATGCTCTTTTCAAAATTTTCCACACTCTCACTATCATCACAGCGAAAGGGTTAATAGCTCGGAACACAACCCTAAACTCGAGAAGTAAAGAGCACATACACAAAGGATTTTAAGTGTTCAACGCATCAACGACGGGATAACTTAAGCAGCTGCAAAATGCTCGGGAGCTTTCACGCAAGGCAGGACAAAAGGAAAGATTTTTGTTACGGACGGATGGAATTAAAGTTTAAAGAAAAAATTATGATTGGCGTAGTTAGGTCCATTCTTGGCTACGATCCATCCAATGTTAAAGGGGATTTTATTAATGAATACTACCTAAGAACTTCGATAATTATAGTCGAATGTTTAGTTGCAGTACAGGGTGAAAAATATTTAAAAAAAAAAAAAAAAGAGGCTTTTCTAAACACAACTTATCTGTGTATATCAATAAGATCCTAATACAAAAGTTTTAAGAAACGCAACAGCACAAATTTGTCTAAGTCCAAACTTTTATTAGCACACGCCAGAACCTTAAAGGGACTTTCAAAACTACCCGTTCTATTAGACATCACCTTTACGGTTCTGTAGGGTGCTAACAGAACAATTTTGCTGTTGCGTTTTTTATGGACCACCCTGAACGATATAATTGAAGAATCCAATTCACCACATTTTTGATGACTTCTTGCAACGGTTGAGTATGGGCCCGGTTATTACATACTTTGGGGGGGGGGGGAGTCGAGGAATTGTGACTGTGACCTCTAAACGTTTCGAACACCCCTTCCCCCAAGACCCTAAAGAAAATGCCCCCCCCCCCCCCCAATACCCAAGGTCCAAAATATCTGTGCTCCTCCCCTCCATCCACCGCAAAAATAAGATTTTCTTATATTTTTACAGTTAAGGTTCCGGGAGGATTTCCTCTGGACTAATTATTAAAAACTAGCATTTCGCATCGACAGGTTCCCAATTGTGTGGAAAACGAGCCATGTAAAGTATAATTTTAAAACATTAGCTAAATTCCACATCGTTTGTGTTAATGCTTGCAGTCGTGTAATCAGTTACGGTAAGAATTGCTTCTGAAATCTCATTATTGACTGTTTTCGCTGCGAGACGGCAGAGCTAAAGCCGCTGCCACGGTGGAATTCAGAATCATTTCTAGCTTCTAACTGCGAGAATGCAAATGCGAGTCGATGCATAAATGCTCCTTTTATGCCTATAATTAATGTGAAAAATTAAGAAAAATTGTTGCCTTTCTCGTTTAGACGGTAAGCTTTTTCCTTATATAGACTAACATATCCATCATTTTCCGCACTTTCCGTCAATGCGAAAAGTAGGTAGATACGTTTATTACCAGTAGCGTGTACAGATATCCGAGAGGGCAGGGACAACTTTCAGTAAAAGTATATGCTGACGCTTTATTTTTCTGGGTGCTTTTGTTTTACTTTGTCACTCACTTTTTAGCCCGTTTCATGGGCTTCACAGATTTCTTTTTTGCCCTTTTTAGGGTTCTGGGCCCTATCTCCTCGCTGCGACCAGCATTTTTCAGTGAAAAAAAGAAGAATATGGCATGTTTTTTCTTCAGAAAGGGCAAAAAAGGGCAAGGGTAAAGCCTCCCCCCCCCCCTCCGTGCGCGCCACTGTTTATTATTCTCCAAAGCATTTCACGAGATACACTGACAGCGAAATTACAAGAATGGAATTCTGTGTCGCACAGTAAACTCGTGTGTAAACCAGAACCATCTTCCTATACAGTAAACGCAGATTCTACGCAGTCGCGTTGCGACAATATCAGCACAGCATTGATTGATGAAACATGTAAAATTACAATAGCTGTTTAATTGGTTCAGGTTGGTATGCCATATGTAAAAATTTAGAACATTTCAAGGCGATTATTTAAAGATGTAAATGCAGTTATGATAATTAAAACGTCGACATTAACGTATGTGTGGGTTGCGGTGTTCGACACTAAGTCCCAGTAAGTAGGGGGCGCACCACTCTGCTTTGACTGTTCTGCAAGGCTTTGCGTATATATTTAATCTTTGACGTCATGATACAATAAAAGGGGCAGGACTTATTTGTTCGTTGCCTTTCTGTTGACCTAACCGAGTTGACCTAATTCCAGGAGTGTGGGTTCCTTATTTATCAACCTTAAGGCTGTGAGCTTAGTATGAATGTAGAGAAAAATGAATTACACGATTCGCTAGGATACTATAAAACTGGGATATATCTCCTTTTCGCGTGTTTGTGATAAGGGCAAGGATCGAGGAAATTAAAGCAGACCACCCGTTGTAAACAACGTTATACGCTGAATAGGGGCCCGTCCATGTATTACGTCACAGGCTTAGGGGTGGGTGGTTAATTTATTGTGACAATTGTGACACAGGGGTGTGTGTTTCCAAAATGTGACGTCACAATCTTGCATCACATTTTGTTGTGCATGTTACCTTAATTTTTTGGCGTATTTAGGAAAACAACAGTTCAGACGCAATTCCATTTACACACAGAAAAACTCCCCGGGTTTTGAACCTGTGGACTCTAACGCCATTTGAAAAAAAAATAGAATGAATTTAAGTATAGGCAAATATTAAAGTACTTTGAAATATTACATTGGGGGAGGGGGGGATTGCCGAAGCGTGACATAATTATTAAGGGGGGTTTTCAAATATTGTGACATTTGTGACAAAGTGGCGGGTGGGTGTTTCAAAAAGGGCCAAAAAGCGTGACGTAATATATGGACGGCCTATACTGTTGCCACACATATCCCCTTTCGTTGCTCAATTATCTAATAGTGCGCAATAAATAACAAATTGACCGCTGAAGCAACAGCAGACGACGCAATTTTGCAGCTTTCCTCTAAGCCATAAGGCGACGTTAACAAACATTAATGACGTAATCGGTTCACAGGTGGCGTCATGAGTAGCGTGCATAGCGGGAAAGCCCACTTCACGATGTCTGAGCTGTTTGGTTTTTTTCTTTTTTTTTTCCCGTTTATTATCGGTCTGGAGCGTGGCCAGGTGTGTCAAGCTCTGATTGGCTGGTAAAGTGGGCACGGCGATTGACCCCCACCATCAACCAATCAGGAGCTTAATCTGCGGTCGCACCACCGCGTGGCGCGATTCTATAACCGGAAGTGGATCGCAACTCGGGCGGTCTAACCAGAAATGCCTGCCTGTCTCTTTCTCTGTTATGCTTGAAGAGTTGTCACGAAACGACCTGTTGACTGTCATTATTATTATTATGACTGCAAATCGCGTCAGCGGGAAATCCGATGAACAAACTCGTTCAAGCAAAACGTCCAATGTCAGTCCATTAAGGTTAAACACGTTAGCTGCATGGACTATTGGCTTCGGTTTTCACAATGCTTGATACCAAAATCCGAAAAGCTCATGAAGCAGTTTTGCCCACATCAGCAAATAGGAAATGTGCCATTCTTTGCTTGCGCGTCGTAATTTTCAGTGACACGATGTCTGCGCGAAAGTTATGTGCGCCTGTTTAACCTTTGGAAAATATTTTAAAATACACTGAACGTATAATCTGAAATATACTACAAATGTATTTCGAAATGCACTCCAGAATACATTTTATCATATATCGTGGAATATATATTTGAATATAGAGGGTTTAAGCTGGGAATTGTTTTATTTTAGCAATTTGGGTAATTGCTTGCTAAATTTAATAGCCAAATCCAACTTTAGTGAGCCAAACCAAGCGACAAATTTACCGTTATCCCAAAGAATACAAAAATGCAATATTTTGGGACCCTTCCCTCCCCCAACCATCCCAAAAAAATTATTTAACTTATTATGTTTAGCCTATGTTTTCAAATTACTGTTGGACTTTAAAAAGTTTGGCATTTATGCGTCAATTTCAGTTGCCTCACTTTTATAGTACAACGTAAGTTGAAGATTTTGTTGTTCTGGAATGTCGCGCGTGGTGTGGGGTTAAAATGAAGTGACACATTTAAAGCGGGTCAAAATTGTAATATTTCAAATACGTAAGAGTGAAATATACTACTAAATTTTAAACATGTATTCTAAAATATATATTTTTTCCACATAGGATACATAAGGCTTTAAACCAACTCCAGTCTTAAAGACGCCGGTTCACCATTTCGATAGCGTTGCCATATTCTAAACACAGCATCCACGTTCCAGATTCTCCGTCATCCAATAGGCTGATGTGGGTCACGTGATCTCGTTTTAGTTACGGAAATCGCGGCGCTGCAGCGAATAGTGTTGTTCCATTTTAAATTTACTGCAATTTCTTTGTATTGCTCGAAGATTTTACGGTGCTGTAGTTGAAAAGGCACCTTTAAGATTCCAATAACCGGGTTTTTTTTTTACCTTACGTGTATACCTCGTACACAGTCACGCGCGTCCAGTAGTAACTTAAACCAGGGGAGTGCAATAATAATTACTAAACAAGGAAAGCAACGCTAGCTCACAGCCTACAGCTATGTGGTGTAAGGGCACGTTTATGCATCCACTCGCTTTTGCATTCTCGCAGCTAGAAGCTAGAAATCACCTCAAATTCCAACATGGCAGCGGTTTTACGTCTGCCGCCTCGCAACGAAAACAGCTAATAACGTGAGTTCAGAATCGTTTGGAAAAATTGTTTCGTCATGAGGAATTCTTTATATTATTGGCACGGATTATAAGGGTGCAAGTATTTACTCAAACGATGTCGAATTTAGCTAATCCATTTAGCGTTGTTACCATGGCAATGTCACCTTTGCCATCTCGAGGGAGTTCTAGCTGCGAGAATGCAAAGGCGAGTCGCTGCATAAACGCGCCCTAAGGGCGCATTTATACAACGACTCGCCTTCGCCTTCTTGCAGCTAAAAGCTAGAAATCATCTAAAATTCCAACATGGCGGCGGTTTTAGCTCTACCGGCTCGTAACGAAAACAGTCAATATGTGAGTTCAGAAGCGACTGCGAAAATCGTTTCACCAGGAGGAATTCTTTATCTTATCGTCACGGATTATAAGACTGCAGACATAAGACTGATGTCTGATGCAATTAATTCGGGTATCGTTGTTACCACGACAACGACACATTTGCCAACACGATTAAATTCTAGCTGTGAGAATGCAGAGGCGATTCGTTGCTTAAACGTGCCCTAATCTGAGCAATAATAATAAAAATTATCGGTCTACAGACTACTTAAAACTGTACTGTATTACTTTAAATTTCCTTTTGCAGTTGTACATGATTTTCCAGGCTAAAAGTTATTTCTTACCCTAATTCCCATAAATTTACAAGATTTACTTCGCATTTCTCTATTTCTCAATTGGAAATATATACTATACTGTATACAATAATAAAATCCATAGTATAATTTCTTCAAGGGCGCAGTGTAGCTGCCCGGTTACCATACCTTTTTATTTCAAATCTATCAGAAAATTATCAGAAATTCCGATATCGACCAATTATTATAATATATCTTAGAAATAAAATGCGTATTCCGTTAGTTGTCCTCTCCACCATCCCAACCTCTTTCTAAAACCTTCAGGCTTTATGCCAAATTCAGTTCTACAAAATCCGCCCCACGATTTTTAATTTCTTCTCTTCAGTATTTATCACTTTTCGAGCCATTTGGCTTTCCGTCTAGTTTACACAAAAGATGTGACCAAAAAAAAAAAATAATAATAATAGTCATTAAGGCTTAGAATTTTGTCGCCCTGACACCGGAAACGCCACGTCGGCCATCTTGAAACCAGAACGGAAGTCAGCCATTTTCTCTGAAGCAAACGTTCCGAGATTAACCGCTACTATAACCTTAATCATTAGACCTTAATTTGGGATCCAATTAGGAGATAAAAAAGGTTCGCAAACCCGAGCGCCTTTTATCCCAGCGTTTTCTTCCTCGTAAGTAACGAGACCACGGTTTGTTCCAATAATAGTAATTTCAACTCATTTCCTAAGTTTCTTTTTCGTCTCTCTCTTTTTTTTTATTTTTCTATTTCGGAACAGTATCAGCCAGCTAACTTCTCTCATCCCATGGCATTTCAGAGGTTCATGGCTTTAGGGAAAGCAATCTCATGCAATTACGTGCACTTTAACGATTTTTCCCCCAATTTTGCTTTCAAGCAACAACAAATAACTGGCTTCTTTTCGGGAACAAATCCACCGCACTGCATTATTTTCATTTCCCCTTTGTCTTCGCTCGCTTACTCTCCGCAGAACAAACTCTTCGGTTACGGTTTCCCAAATACCCATCCCAATTACGGACTGACTAAGAGGTTTATTTTTTCGATTTGTTTTTCTGCTAATACTCAAAACTTTGACGATTATTACAAAACGGATCTTTTGTAGAATCACACAATTTAAAGCATCACGATGTACTGTTGTTACTCACAATTCGTTCATTTACATTTAAAACGTACGATTTGTTTGTTTGTTTATTTTTTTGTTCGCCTACTTCTCTAGAAGTAAGGAACATGGGGCGAAGGCGAGAAAAACGCCAAATGAAGGACTGAGTGAGCAAAGAGAGAAACGTAATGCAAAGGTTTCCTATAGTATACATGGCAGTCACTCGCTGTGCTCGCTGAATCCTCGTACCTTGTTTCAGAAACGTGAATGTTTGACAAACCTTTAAAACCTAGTAAGTATGACACAGAGCAAGTCATTTTTTTACGGTTTTTTTTTTTTTGCGACCAAGTTTCTTGGATTCTTTTGCCTGATCGATCTTTGTCATCGTGAAATCGTTTTAGAGTTTGTCTGGGCGAACTTTGTCATCATGAAACAGATTTCGAGTTTGCCTAAGCGAATTTTGTCATCGTGTAACAGTTTTGGATTTTGCCTGAGCGAACTTTGTCATGAAATAATTTTCGAGTTAATCTAATTTTGTCATCGTGAAACAGTTTTGGAGTTTGCCTGAGCGAATTTTGTCATCGTGAAACAATTTTGGAATTAGCCTGAGCGAACTTTTGTCATGAAATAATTTTCGAGTTTGCCTAATCTAATTTTGTCATCGTGAAACAGTTTTGGAGTTTGTCTGAGCGGATTTTGTCATCGTGAAACAATTTTCGAGTTTGCCTGAGCGAATTTTGTCATCGTGAAACAGTTTTGGATTTTGTCTCAGCGAATTTTGTCATCATAAAACAGTTTCAGAGTTTATCTGAGAGAACTTAAGTCATCATGAAACATGCCGTTTTAGAGTTGCCTGAGCGAATTTTGTCTTCGTGAACCATTTTTGTTAGCAGTTTTTCACGTATTTGAGGGTCAAAATAAAAGTTACAGCGATAAAAATAGTCCTATCCGAAGCGTAATCTAATTATCTTTCATTTAACGCCAATACCAGTTTCGCAGGTGCAAAAGTTCCGGAGAAATAAAGGTACAAACACCGATGCACATCATACGTTTTTAATGACTTAGATTGTAGGAATATCTAAGTTTTAAACGAACGTAGAACACATCACAGATTAGGCCTATCTCACATCAACGAGGTCGGCGTTTTGGCATCAACTCTTCCACAAGAATTAATTAAATTTGAAAAGGCGAAAGGCTAAATGCACTCAATGGATTATTTCAGATTATCAAGGGTGGGGAGAGGGGGAGGGCTTAGCTGCATCCGGGCACGTCCAATAACACTGAGAAAATAGAGGTGTTTCGCATAAATAACAATTTCAAATTTAAAAAATATAAAAATACTGTACGTACTCCATTATGTATCCTTTACTCCACTGTAGTTGCATTATAATTATAATATTGCGAACGAACCGTGTATTGAGCGCCCATGTACCTCTCTGGGTTCAATCAGAACTGTGTGGCCGATAAATGCGCGGGAACGATAAACATCCCCAATCAGAACTGCCGGACACTCACTGCCTGCAAATACGACGCAAAATAAAGCTGTGAACATTCTACGCGTTATTAACATTTCTAGGATGCTGCCATTTTTTTAAGCAATAGTCACCCATCATCCCTGAATGCAATAATGAATTCAACCACCCACGGTGCAGTTGGCCACCGCTGCAGTTACTCCGTGCAGTTAACCCATTTAAGGTATTATTGCTATGTGCAGTTGACCAAACGCCTTTGACACGAAAACACACAGGCTTACCGCGGGGGCTAAGTTAGGGCTTGCATGTCTGGTAGCCTATGACAAATAAAGCATGGACTTTAAAAAAAACTAGCACTGCATTTTTTATTTTTCAACGATTTTCAAGGCCTTGCAAATGTAAAAAAAAAAATACGAGACTTGATTCCAGGGCACGTCATGTCGGACTGAACCCGTACCCTTGGCGTGAATAGCATTCCGAACGAAAAAACTTCCTCAACTGAGCGGAGTACGTTCGGAATGTTGAGGAAGTTACGAAGTGCACTCAACTTGCCCCTTGGAGCACTAAGCGGCTTTTCTGCTGTACCGTTGTGCATTATTAGAAAAAGACATGTAAGCCATCAGCGTCACTAATACGTGTAAAAGAATCTCCAGCAACCCAAAAAACAAGCTGGAGCTTCTTTTACACGTATTAGTGCAACGCTGATGGCTTACATATCTTTTTCTAATATCTGTTCCTTTAGGGCTTTAAGTTTTTTAAGGCTTACAACCGTATTTTATACGCTTAAGCGTTTTTTAATACTAATATCCCTTATTTTTTTTCTTGTTTTAGCAAGAATAACACAGAAAAGAACACTGTAATCACCTTAAAATAACTGTTATAAGAGAGTCTTTTCCATGGCTGATTCGTTTTATACTGCTAAGAGTGATTTTTGCACCCAATTTCATGTTTTTAGCTTGATCTATAAGAATTTGTTGCCCAAACCCCTGGGAGGCATCACGAGGAGGTTCTGGGGCAGGAGGTGGGGGGGGGGGGGGCAAAAGTTGGGGAGCAAAAGTTTTAGCCCATTTGGCTTTCCGTGTCAAGAATATTGTAGTTACGTTAAAATAGCCTGCGAAAGGCCCTAGGCCTTGTCCAGACCGACGTTTTAAGCTATAGAACTTGAAAATCGGTTCAGTGGTTCGGTCTCCAGGTGAGGGCAAAGAGTCCCAACAACAACAATAACAACAACAACAAATGGCCATGCTGTGGACGCCGAACGGTTTGATTGTTGTCATTAAAATTTGTAATGTGGTGAAATAGTTACGACACGACCCCCAAATACCGAATTTCGTTGGTCTATGTCAATTCTGGGCGAAACTACAGGAGTTCAAAGTTTGACGTTTAACATGGAAGTTCATGCTGAGGCTTACATAAGAACCGCTACCGCGGTCCTTGATAACAACACGGATAAAGAACAAAGTGCAACAGTATTCTTAAATATTG
The DNA here is from genome assembly GCA_023313725.1 of Lithobius niger. NCBI lineage: Eukaryota > Metazoa > Arthropoda > Chilopoda > Lithobiomorpha > Lithobiidae > Lithobius > Lithobius niger. Next base: position 98,283 of record JAHWFP010146092.1, read on the forward strand.
CTACAACATTATTGTCATTTCTCGCTATACAGCACTGACATTTGCCGCCATATTGGTACCAGTATGGGTTTTGGAGGGCATAACTGCAAGGTGCACTACATAAAAATGGAGGGAAAAAAAAACGGAAGAGCGGATTTCTTAGACTTAAAATAACGTTGTTTTCTCCAACAAAAAAAAATCGCGCGTTTTAGGTCAAAGAAATCACTCTTCACAGCATCGGTTTCAGTATGACGCCCTTCTGTTTCTCTCTGCAGTGCCCCTTGCAGCTAACCCATTAAGGCTCCAGCATAGAGTTATATACAATAATACTACGTCGTGTCACTATATTTCTAAAATTTGCTAATAGCTTCTAGCAATGATCAGACGACGGTAGAATAAATAGCTGCTCGCAGCGAGAATTCAAACCCCAACATGACTTTCATTTCACGGTAATCGAATCGAAAACAAACCATCGAATGCCAGCATTCAGAAATCAGTCCATCGTCTTGTACTGCAGTAAATATTGTTTTCTTGTTGTCATAAATCGACACTGTCATGTTGTACACATCGTACGCCGTGTAGCGAGGTACGAGGAGAAGAGCTGCCTTCCGCGTTGTTGCCATGGTGACTATGTATAGACTAGGAAACAGGCTTTGGGCCTATTGTAAGCGGAGCGAACAGATCTGTATTTCAAACTTATATTTAGTTTTTATAGTAATGATTTGTTAAAGCTCTTAAAAAATCTGGGTGCAATACTCACTCGGCAAAGTTGGGCACTTTGCCTTTTGGCGTGACGTACTGCTGCTCTTTGCAGAACTTCTTATTTAAGCTTTTTTCTTTTTCAAGTTTTTTAGGCTTAAGCTAGGTATCACATTTTTTATTTTAATAGGGTTTCGTTTTTGCTCCAGCATTTAGTTTCTGTTTAGCTATTTGTAGCCTCTTACCACAGCCATCGCCGCCGACTAATATTAAAACAGCGCATGCCACTGCTGTTTGAGCCGCCGCCGCTAATACTTGTTACGTTGTTTACAGCAACTGCTGTGCAAACTGTAGTCCGTATATTACTGAAAGCCAAACAATCATCAGTACGATAATTTTTAACAATAATCAAGTTTCAAAAGGTTCACAATGCTGCCGCTCATGTAAAACTTGACACTCCCACCAACGAAAACGTTGAGGCACACACCTCTATTACACACTACAACATTGATCTCTATTGTAATAATCTAAAAGTAATACCCAACACAATTGTAGGTTAAACATATGTTAGCTTTTATGCCTAGTTTTGGTTTTAGGCCTAATTTTTAACGTTTAGGCCTAATTTTTCCCTGGAGATTTAGTTTCGTAAGTAGCAGCTAACAACTTGGGTTCGAGAGTTAAGCCTATTCCTTCACGCAATACGGTTTCGGTTTCGAGACTTAGCGCTACCCTGAACACGAGGAATCTTTTTTCGTGCTTTGGTAAAAAATACGTCGGCTGATCTATAATCTCGTTTTATATATACCGCTTCTCCTTGATAGGACGATTTCAGGTTACATATTCGGGATTCCCATCGCTAGTGTAAACGCCACTTTTTCGCCAAGCTGAAGTGAATTTCTCCAAGCGTTCTTTTTTCAAATGAAACTAATGTGTGTTGTTAATGGAATCCTGTTGTCTTTTATGTTTGTTTTTCTTCGTGTAGTGGTTAAATGCAACGATCAAATGTTATTATTTCATTGAGTGACGTCAAAAACGGTTATCAGCTAGAAAGATAGAAGTAATCAAAATTTAATTTGCAATATTTTTTAAGTTAACTTGACTACCACCAGCATGGTGTATGCTTCATCGAAATTCCTTAAGTATTCACGATTCCAAATTTACAATATGTGAGTGTTAGAAATTAGTTAGAAAATTTTTTATTTCTCCCGTTATAATTTGTCCAATTTACGGCAAATTTTGGCTCAGCAATACTTTTCGGGGTATCAAGCATTGTAGCAAATTTCATTCCAATCCGATCTTTCGTTTGGGTCCCACCCAGACTAAAAATGTGTAACCAACCAACCAACCAACGGACCAACCAACCAACATTTTGCAAATTGGTGCCCGTTATAGGCTACGCTTCGCTCGCTCGCTCCGCCAACAACGCAAGACCCGCATTATCCGGTAAAGGCGAGAAGCAGCCAGCAGATTTAGTATTAACCAAGTAAAAGCTAGTGAGCGAGAAATTTGGCGTTGGGGTGCAAAGTGGAATGCAAAATAGTTCGCAGATGAATGCCTGGAAACGTCATGGATTGACGGTAAATGCAAAAGTGAATGAATTCCTATTTATCACAGTTTTACAGGCACTTTTACATATAGACATATACTAACCAAAAACATTTTAGTTAAAAGGAATACTGTGGCAGCAACGGGAGGAAATTTTTGTACTTAATGTTTTTTAGGTACCGGTATTTTCACCACCAATTGTTTGCATAGAGTATATTTTTAAATAAGGACATATAATGGGGGATCCTTGGGCCATTATTCCCGAACACAATCACACACGCCGGATTTTTTGATAAAAATATAGCCTATAAAAGTGCACATGTAAAACAATAAAACACGACGTTTCGGGGATAATTTGCATCCCCGTTATCAAGTGTGGATATCCGCTCAAAGGCTTCGTACACAAATACAAGAACACAAAATCATGTTATGGTAGACACAACTTAAAAAATACAAATTTTAAAAAAGTTTAAAAACCAAGAACCTATGTATTGCTGGCCTAAACAGCAAATACAGTAGGGAGACCAGCAAGACGACCTCTTCCCTGCGAGTGCAGGTAAGAAGTGAAGCCAGGTGGATCTCTCGTGCATTATATACCCGAAGTGAGCGGGGTAGGGGGGGGGGGGTGGTACTTCAAATTTCGAACTGAGATAGATCCTGTAGGCAGCTGAGTTATACTGGGTCTTTCTTGTGTGTGGTTGTTGTAATCAGGTAATATGTGATTGTGAACAGGTGGTTGATGTGATAAAATCACAAGAGTTTCAAGATTAATCCTGGCTCTCAGCTGTTTTTCAGTAAAAAGAATTGTGGCATTGTCCAGGTCAGGAGTGTGCCCTGTTTTTTATCCTATTTGGAGAACTCCCTGTATTGATGCGGTGTTGAACAAGGGCATTTGTGGTAAGATTTAAATTTACATTGGATTTATGGGCGGTAATCCTTTCACGAAGTTTTTGCAGCGTCTGTCCCATATAAGTGGCCGTGCATGTGGGACAGACGCAGCAAAAATTTCGTGAAAGGATTACCGCCCATAAATCCAATGTAAATTTAAATCTCACCACAAATTCCCGTGTTCAACACCGCATCAATACAGGGAGTTCTCCAGATAGGATAAAAACAGGGCACACTCCTGACCTGGATAATGCCACAATTCTTTTTACTGAAAAACAGCTGAGAGCCAGGATTCATCTTGAAACTCTTGTGATTTTATCACATCAACCACCTGTTCACAATCACAATCGCTTCACTTCTTACCAGCACTCGCAGGGAAGAGGTCGTCTTGCTGGTCTGCCTACTGTATTTGCTGTTTCGGCCAGCAATACATCGGTTCTTGGTTTTTAAACTTTTTAAAAATTTTTATTTTTTAAGATGTGTCTGCCATAACATGATTTTGTGTTCTTTTATTTGTGTACGAAGCCTTTGAGCGGATATCCACACTTGGTAACGGGGTGCAAATAATCCACGAAACGTCGTGTTTCATTGTTTTACATGTGCACTTTTATAGGCTATATTATTATCAAAAACTCTTCCAGTGCTGGTATACTTCACACGCCGGATAGCTCAGCACTGTTGGTTTTTTCTCCATTGAATAAACATTTTTGCAACACATTACAGCTGAATTCAAACAATTCAAACACAAAGTAACTTGCCGCATGTCCAGCCTGCCTGGCTGTCTGCACGGAATTACTCCGCCGCTTACGATAATAACAAAAGGCTTATGATAACAACAAAAGGCTAACAATTACAGGAATCCCCTTAACAGACACTCTTCTTAAAATCCACGGGAACACAAGTGTATAAAACACCTCCAGAGTTCTTAGCGTTTGTTTGAAGTTTTTGACTTGTACTTACATAGGATACTTTACAAAAATTAAGCACGCAGAGCATGCGGATTTCGTTTCAATATGGTTGTCGCCAAATTGCGCTTTCGACCATTACTTTGCTAAACCCGTATAATATTACTCGCCAACGCCTCATCATTGCTTGAGCGTTTTCAGGCGTTTAGTGCCGTATTTGTCAAAAATTTGAATGACATTTGTTTTCCGAAGACTAAGGAATTCTTCTTGCCAACTAAGGAATGGCACTCCGAAACGCCTGTTCGAAAAATCTGGCTGAAAGGCGCCTGTTCACTATTTCGATAACGTGGCCAATATTCTAAACACAGCATCCGCGTTCCAGATTCTCCGCTATTTAATAGGCTGATGTGGGTCACGTGATCTCGTTTCAGTTATGAAACTCGCAGCGGTACTGCGAATAGTGTTGTTCCTTTTTTAATTTACCGCTATTTGCTTTACAGTGCGCAAAGAGTCTACGGTGCTGTATCTAGGATGTGAAAAAGTGAAAAGGGAATCCAGTTCGATTCATCGTTGGAAATAGGATATCCACACAGCCCTACTCAACGGGCCAGACTCGAAGTCTAGTCTCTACAGTCATCTTTCGAAATCAAAACACGAGCCTAATAGACGCAATGGTGATTATGGATTATTTCGGAAACACCAAAACCATATTTTTTTTATTTTTTTTTTTTACTTGTAACAGTATTACTGAAACAAATGAAATCAAAAGTAAACATTTAGCAACTTCTCTTTGTAACGGACCAAGGTACATATCTCGACTGACTTTAGATATTTATCACAGTTTTTATTTGCTATTTTTCAGACTTACGCAGGTATTTCTTGATGAAACATTAGAAAATTTCCTTAACTTCATAGGCATTCAATGATTAAGAAGTAAGACTTGCTTTGGAATTGTATAATATATTAAACCTTACAATACACTTTACAACTTAAGATGTAACATTAATAATGCATACATTTTATTTGCTCTCAAAACCACCATGTTATATATAATATGAACTACCAAGGGTAGCATAAATATAAAGGACGTGTATATAATGCGCTCCTGGAACTACTTAAATGTGTAAATATTCTCTAAAGGTTTGAAAATGTCACATGGTCTACTGTGAAAATTCATTACGAAGTAGTGATCTGTGTTGTTGTGGAGCCTGAAGATGATAGTCGCCTGAGCCATTTCACCTACAGGACTGCTGACTATCGAAAATTTGCGGAAATTTGTTGTTTTTTCGAGCGATTGTGAAAATAAGAGTTGATATAAGGTGATTTTTCAACTTTAAAATTCTCTAAAGGGTTTTGTTTAATAATGTATTACAGGCATGATAAATCTTTTGATGTGTTCCGCACATTAAAGGAACATTCCTCCCTGCCCCATTTTTCTCGATCCACCACATCAAGTACGGTCCCAAAGTTCTATTTCGTTACCGTTAGTCAATCCCTTGGTAAAAATCCGTTTTAAAATGTGGCGTCTAGGAGATTTTCTGTTGAATAATTGTTAACTTTATGTACTGCGTCCCGCAGTATATGATGCTTTGCGCGCTTGCAATAATCATGACGTTTCATGTGTGTGTGTGTGCATGTACTAATTTTCTAATAATTACCACGAAATCAAAAATCTAAAAGACTAATGCGGTAAAATTAAAAATTAATTATTCCAATAGATCGCCGCAGCAAAATTATAAGACACTAGCCGAGGAAATTATAAATTGTGATGTTAAAATCCGAGAATCATTCCGGTTTGTGACGACACAATCTTTAAGTTGATGCTGTTTCGTGTGCAATTCCCAAAGCCAACCGAGACAGCAGCTACGTTCCTCGCTGCGAGGAACGCAGCTACCACCCCAGCCGACCTTGGCGCTGGTAAATGCGGGTGGCGATTTGCCCGTGCCCGTGGCGGAATGTTATAACCTTTTGATCTGTTGTGTACACTACAGTTTTATGTTGGCTAGTTTGGAAATATCTGGTAATCTTCTTTGTTGGAGCGAAACGAAGCCAAAGGCCGAGAGGAGAGGAGCTTATGAATACACTCGAATGGCCACTTTGTAATCGCATCACGCAATAACGACTGCATCAATTAAAATCAGATTTTGCACAATGATAGCGGTACACCCCGAGATGGTGTGTAAAAAAAAACAACTTAAACTGGACATGTTGTTGGGTAACAACGCCATCCAGCGACCCAAAAGTTGAGCCACAACCCTTTTTCCAATGCAACACGGGTTAATTTATTTGACGATCTTACAGACGATTTTCTCCTAAAGTCGAGTAAATCTAAAGTAAATATACTTAAATTACTTAAAGTAAATATTCCTCAAATCTGCGGGTACTTTGTCTGCTCGCTAACAACTGCTTGTGCCCGATGTAGTGTTTCAACATAAAATTTTTTTTAAATGTTTATGCAACTTTAATTTATTGCGTGATTAGCCTTCGCTATACATATGTCGAGTTGTCGACATGTACCAGATGAAACCCCAGTTTAATAGTTTTTGGTTATTGTTTATCAAAAATGTATGCAGTCATCCTTCATTCCATGCTATACCCTTTAAGGCAATTAGAAATTCACTGGTAAAGTTAAAATTAAAGCTCTTAAAAAAAATCTACAATACTTAAAGATTTCAAGTTGTACTCACATCCACCAAGTTTGGAGATTTCCCCCATAACAACAAACTTGGAAATAAACCATAAACTAAAACAGTTTTTGCTTTTTCATCCTGCATCTTGTTTACTTTCCGCGGATCAGCTAAACAAAACACTAACAGATCCCCTAAAAGTCTTTCCGGAAACACGTCGTTACGTCTTGTTTCTTTGCACTTCCGGTCCCACCTTGTCGGCCACCAGACGGCGTCCAGCTCCGTGCAGACAAAGTGAATTGGCCTCTTCCTTTTCTCGGCAATCAATGCACCTTCATAAAGCCGAACTAACAACTCAAGACCAAACATAGAACAGGTAGTGCCAGAAACGTATCGGATCTGCGATAAACTTGTCTCTATTCTTGACTCTCATTTACAGGCACTGTAGGCCTGTTACAGGTAGCGCCATCTAGCCAGTCCCTAACGTATTGGAGAAAATCATTACATATATCATTATCAACACCTCTTACTTTTGTTACAATGTAACGACATTATACCGAAATTATATAGTCTTGAGTCTTGACTGTTTCGAATATCCCTAACCGTAGAAAGATTGGAATCTGGGGCATTGAAAGTTCTACCCTGGAAATAAAAGTAGCGATTTCTAGAATTAGTAATACAGTTTTAAATACAGCGACTGAAAATGACCGACATTTTTGCTGAGAGATCTGAATGCAGCTAAGGACTTCTTCCAGACTGCAATGCCACCAGCGGCGTAGCTACGTTAGGTGGGTCGGGTGCCATCCTCACCAATGTTGGTCGCCACTCGCCAAATGGCGAGGAAAATTCAGTAGGTGGCGACATGGATTTTAGAGCTACTCGCCAAAATGGCGCCAAATTAACAAACCGCAACGTTTAAATATCGTATCTCGGGAACCGTATTAGCCAGAAACAAGCAGTTTGTGGCATTGCGTGCAGACGAGCCTTCAACCAAGTGTGCAACTGTTGTTAGTAACTTTAGATGATTGGAGAGTTAGATTAATGCAAACAATATTTAAGTATTACGCAGCAGCACAACACGTAAGGTTAAAGACGAGTGCACTTTAATGTCTACTGTCCGAATGGCGAGTGCCACATAATTCACATTCGTGAAGGTTGGTCTGGTGGCTAATCAACTCTTGGTGGCCCATAAATATACAGGGCGGCCCATAAAAAACGACCGAGCTGACAAATTTCTAGGTCCATACTTATTTTCTAATTTTCTTTATTTTTGTTTTAGCGAAAACAGTGCCCACTTTTTCGTAGTCCAGTCAAATGGTCCCATCTTCCCTCTTTAAAAGGAGAAATTTTTCACTCCGTGCGTTTTTTATGGGCCACCATATTTTTTAATAAGATGGGGATGGATGGACGGGGGGGTCTCGTAATTCAATTTCTAAAAATAAAGTTTGTATCAAATTAAATAACTAGTGTACTACAAAAGAACCTTTTTTTTTAAAATCTAAATAATTTTTTTTCTTTCAGGGGCACCCAAGAGGCTGGGGGCCGGTTGCCCTTGACGCCCTCTAGCTACGCCGCTGAATGCCACAATGAACCCCAAAACTCACCAACTCACACAACACTGACTCAGTTGGCTGTCTGTAGAAGAATTCAAGTTTAAGCTGGGAGTCTTTAAAACTCTCGAACAACGATAATAGCGGTCCGTTCAACCACGCAGAAAAGTTGGTTGGTTAAAAGCAGTCCGATAGCTTCTCGTAACCATGGCAACCACATGAACAAACGGCCTATTTGGAAATGAATAGGTCTGCGAACAAAGAAGTCCCCCCCGACCACCTCCCGAAGTAACAGAGGGGGAAACGCGTAATGGAAATGTGTGCTACAGGGCGAAGAGTGATTTGAAAGGGATCCCCTTCCACAATAGAACAACTAGATCCGCTGTTGCATTAGCTCTTAATTCTACGTTTGACACAGCAATCCATCTAGCCCAAGTACCAAACTCACTCGTTGACGCTCTGGGGTAGAACATCATCAAGAGAGCCTATGTTGTTGGGTGGCTGAATGCTTCAGGGAGAACTATTTTAAGATATATGCTTGTGTATGTTTTACATAACGGCTTTAGATAAGTAAATAAGAATATTATATAGCCAGCACAACAGCGCGTCAGCGAAAACTGCACACTAAAAATAGCCAATACGGTAAACCTTCATAACGGCCTTAACATTTCATGGAGATGAGGTGACTCGGACTCGACCAACGAACACCGGGTCGGATTCAAAAGTTCAAACACGGCTCACGTTTGAATTTTTGAATATAATTCTAAACTTGGCCAATTCATGTTACCACAAACATGGGAAGCCCAGAACCACAGGTTGACCAGGTCAGAAAACAAATCTTGACAAAACACTTTTCTAAGTGGGAGAGCAATCGTTCGAAATTATTGTGCGCGCAGCGTATCTTGAGTCCTGCAGATATTTTATGAGCGGCTACATCTTCCTGGAGGGAGCAGCTTTCATCGACGGCCGCCATTGTTTTGTAACCATCTAGGATATCAACAAGGTGCTCTGCTATGGAAAACATACAATCGATTATCTGTATTCGTTCTGGGGCGAACTCAAGATAGGCCGCGGACACTATAGAGCATTGTTGCATCGTTCGCAGCGCAGCCAGTGAACTGTTAATACATCGTCATAAATACATATAAAATGTTAATCTTCCACGTGGTGTAGGGGGTAATTAGTGCGTCCGGGAGCCGCCCCAATGCAAACCCCACAGTTTTGGGACAAGCTCTAAAACGTGCCGTGGTGGTAGTCTAGGGGTTGCAGGAATTCCAAATTTACCTTAACTGATGGATCAAGGCTAGAAGTCGTGGTTCAGTTTTGGTGTTGGTTTAATATAACATTTGAGCGATAGTGTGCTCCGGCTCGCCTGAAATTCTTGGGCGACACTAACCTTGGCTTAAGGCCTTAAATGGAACGTCAACGGCATTAGGCTTACTTGGGGAAATTTAGATTTATAAGTTTCGGGAAAATTTGGTTAAGTTGGTGACAGCTAAACAAAGTAGCAACGGGGTTGCAGTTGTGAACTAGCAACAGGATGGGTCAAGTTTGAATTTAAGTTGGGGATAGGGGAAATTGGGGAAAAAATTCTAATGTTAGGGCCGAAATTACCTTTTGATGCGGGGAGTTGGAGAGTTGGAGGCGGAATGGAATTTTAGGTTAATAGCTAATTGTTAGGAGCACCCGGCGGATGATCAAGCGAGCTCGAGCGTTACAATTGATTGCATTACGTACAGACAAATCATAGTTATGTTTTGTTACAACAATTGATCAAATATCGATTATTTCAACTAACAATTGAGTATTAATTTTGACAATGGCACATTACAATTTGACGTCAGGTGGACTTCGGGCTTGGGAGATTTCACAAATGACGTCAGTTATGACCTTGCTGGGGTGGTAAAATTCCAACGTTGAAATCCGGAATTAAACTAGCAACAGTGGTGCTCATGAAAATGTGTCCATTATTGAGCAGCAATGGTTAGTTAATGACAATAATAGTTGCATGCCTGCAGGAGGACGCTAAAAACGTTGGTGTCCTATGCGTAGGACGGTTAGGCAAAATGTTATCCATTTGTGACCTCTAGTGCTCTCTTGGATGAACTAGAGAACACAGTAACTGGCACAGTTAGAAGGAAGTGGACTTCAGAACGCCCAAATAAGTGGGGGGCAAAGTTACAAAGAATGATGGTTAGGGGCACCATCGATAACCAGCTTACTAATAAAAAAAATAATTGTGTATACTGAATCACAACAGTATCGTAACTCTTACATCATTTGCGGCATGGTTCTTTCATGTGCTAATGTGGTTGGATTTTCGCAAAATGAAAATCAATGAAAACACAAGCAAACATAGTAATATAATTTAGCAAAGCTTTCAATCTTAATGTGGTTGTTATAGTTTCTACCAGTAGGGAGCGCGCAAGCATAAGTGCACAACCAACGGCCGTTACCCAAACACTATAGAAGTTTCCAGCATTAACAAGTGCAAACCTGCAACACCAAACGGTGACAATAAAATTGTTTACTATGGTCTGAGAGGAGATCACGCAGTTTTTTGAATGACCAGATCTAGAAGCCCCGTCTCCAGTTATCAGGGGCAGGGGATATTATGATGTCGTCTGCCGACAAAAATGGACCAGTCAGAGCCTCATTCTATTGCAAAACAACACATGCGCCATGAGGCTTTTTAGAGCCACAGACCGCGATACGAGATTGTCTGGAGACTGACGAACACCCCACGAGGAGCTGTCTTCGCAGGAACAAAGATGGCCGTCAGTCGACCAATTCACCAACACATCTAGCGTTTATTGGCAACAATCAGTGGTCCGCGCGTCAGCGTGTCTATGCCATCAGCGAGGTGTTTACAAGACTATAGGAGGGGTAACAAATACAATCAGGACCTAGGGGAAGAAGGAAAAATGGCGGCCATTACGAAGAACGGGAAAGAACCACCAGGGATTAGGGGAACGCGAGGCACTATTTCAAATCGTCACTGATCAGAGTTTATTGCGTGTTCGCTCCTGCCCACAAGTAACATCAACGCGTCGCCGTTGAGCAGGCACTAGGGATACATACGACTCTCTCTACACAGCCATGAAGAGACCATACGGTATTTTAGCTGCCCAGACCGACAATGGACCAGAAAAATAAAAACATATTTTGTGTTTATCTCTGCCATTTTTCTTTAGCAAGAGATTCTAATTACGTAAAAAAAACAAATACCAGTCAGGTACAGAAACTTACAAAAAGATCAAAGGTGAATCAATACAGGGCGAAAAGCAAAGCCTTCAGCCAGGCACTCGTAACCAATGACCTGTAACACCTTTGTTGAGGTGGCGCTTCTGTCGTCACCACATCTTAGCATTACACCTCAACGGAAGTGGTCTCTCTTAAGCATATATGCATTAAAGCAGGGGGTCGCAACTGTAGTAGAAACAATGGATTCCAAACCTTCGCTCTCTGGACTCCTTCCGGTGCTTGACCAGCGCCTTATAACGCCAACATGGCGCCGCCTAACTTCCTGTTCTCGTGTGAATGAGATTCGCGAGAGGCCAATCCCACAATCTACTTATTTATTTTATTTACAAAATTATTGTTAAGACCCATAAAGAGCATAGCAGCAATTTCATATTAAAACAGAAATTATAAAAACAAAAGAAACCATGGCGGCGCCCGTACTGGCCAGCTAACTTTCTGTTCTCTCCTATGCTATGCTCTCGCCTTTCCCTTGGTGTGCGATGAAGGCAACGCAAATATTAAAGGAAGGTTGCTGTGAATGTGAAAACGATGTACATCTTAAAAACGATGCAAACATTAATTTCTAAAAGTGAATAGCTATTGGAATATTTGCTCAAACGTTTGCTTCTACACGGAAATATTTAAGAAACCGTTTTACAGTTTAATTGAAACCATGCGAGTGCTACCCTACTCGTCGGACTAATTCTCAATGGCGGCAACCGAACTGCTTGTCCGACCATAATTATGTCGTCCTAGATTTAATGGCGGCTGCCATCCCATACTCTCAAAGCGGAAGTATCACAGCTGGAACGCCTTTAAATCGTGAATCTGGTTGTCCAGCAGTTTACCATATAGGGCGGTGACATGACGTAGTATTATTGTATATAACTCTATGGTGGAGCCAGTTACTGGGTTAGCTGCAAGGTGCACTGGTGGGAGAAAAGAAGAGCGTCTTACTGAAGCCAATGCTATTAGACTGGATTTCTTAGGCCTAAAACGCGCTATTTTTGTCGATTTGATGGCAGTTGCCGACATTTTTAAGCAAGTGGAATCTTTATTTTCCAATTACAACCTAAGCAGCGTAAGGGATTGGAGAAAACAACGGTTTTTTAAGCCTACGAGATCCACTCTCAAAGCACTGGCTTGACTAGAAGTGCCGTTGTTTAACCCACCATTTCAACTTTTTACTATTTTACTTAATGAATCCGTCTTTGCACATGGGCAACTTTACTTTGCCTTTTCCAGATCCACAGATCCAATCAAAGTAAAAGTATATGTCAGAAACACTCCAAAGCAAGGCATTCTTATGAAAAATTCTACATCAGTTTACATGAAAAAATTGTGTATCAAGAGGTATTGTAATAAGCTTAGGAAACTGTGCATCCAACACCACCCGTGTGTAGAACGGGCTTCAGCAAGGAAGTAACATTTTAATAATTTAGGCGAAACTATTTTATGAATTCTGGGTATGACGTCTTTCAAACATAACCCGTGTCGTTGGATGGAGCACCGTATTGCTCCACTCTTCGTTTTAATATTGTGTGATTTTATTGCGTATTTGCTGCTTAGGATTGTTTTTAAAGTTTTGCATCACACACATCTTTGTCCGTATTACGTTTTAGGTGAACAAAGTCTGTAATTCCGACTGAAAATTTAAATTGCTTGCGTTTGTAACGTTCTTGTGATATTTGTGCCAGTCATTGGGCATATTGGAACCGTGAAGTAACTTATTAGCCAGCGAAATACTGTCTCATGCAACGGGGCATCTGACACCAGCCGTGCGTAGCACGGGCTTCCTCTAGTTACATTATAAGTCCCGTGGAGTTAGTTGTTTAATGCACTTTAAACCAATTTAAACGTTTGGATCGGTCCGGCTTACATTTTATAAGTATTCGTTAGTTTGTTAGACCAGTTTGGTGTCTCTTTATCCAATTGGTCCTGAAAAATCAAGAGCTAATGAGGTGCAAGAATAAAGAAAAATGGCGCGAGTCGAGAAAAGTCATCATTTATGAAGTTAAACGCGATCAAGTTAAAATGGCCGGTGCCTTGCCGATGCATTTCACAAAAATCTCGCAGTGTTTCTCGTTCTGCTACGTAGTATTGAGAAGGCCCCCTTTACCAAAGCTACATACAATCCAAGGTCCATGCTCGTCACATAAGACATCCCCCCCCTGTTGTGTCTTTGCCCTAACACATTTCTAAGCTAAGCACTATAGCTAAACTATTCTACTAGAGAACAAGGAGCAGGTGTAGACGGTAGAGTTAGGCAGTTTATTACGGCAAGAAACAAAGCTTACATTACATGTGGTTATTAGCATACAAGTACTGATTGGCAGAGTATATGCAAGGTACACCAATGAGCAGCAAATCAGATAACAGATGTCAGGCAAGCAACCAGGATGATACACTTGCTATTTTAGTATGCCAGCTGGATGCACAGAAGGTGGACCAGTACCAGAACAAATCCTTCCCCCCCCCCCCAAGAGACGAAACAACTTACACCAGTTCATTCCACTATGAGAATTAAACGCGTCACCCGATAAACACTAAGGAAGTTGTTTATTACCTTGACAACGCTAGGTGAACAGCTTGGAGAATCACACGTACCTTCATAATTATTTATGGTGAACATGTGCTTAATCATAGAGTCTGGTTCTAAAAGATGAAGCGCAGCGTCTGTATTGATTGATGTGGCATAATCAGCCACCGAGTTGTTCGGTTACATTATAGGGAGTGGTCAGTCTTTGAAAAAACCACCCGAAACAAAAAAATTGCAAAAGAGCCGCTAAGCTTCCAAAACAATTACTACATATTACCAGGAAAAAATGAACACAGAGTGGGCTCGCTTCATCAGATTCTGATATTACTAGATTACTACCTCAGATTTCCATTAATTTATTGAGTTTCTCGATGATATTGGATTACCTCTGATTACCTGGAAATACCGCAGATAACTTATTACTATCACAGATACCATCGGAGGATTACCCATCGATTACAAAGGAATACTGCGGATTACCGAGCATGATACCACATTACCAAACTCCCAAGGTAAACACTGAGGGTTGAGCCGGTACGGTAACTGCACAACGAATTTTGAACGCATGATTACCACGCAAGCTTAATTGCTTTCGTCTGGATCAAACATCTATTGTCAGGTTTTTGTTATAGTCGTGTATGCACCTAGAGTTATTCACATCAGGAGAAAGAACTGTATGAATGGTAGCGTGATAAGGATTCGTTCAAAATTCGTTGACCACTACCATGCACTAGAAAGATTCCAAAAAAAAAAAAAAAAAGAACCTAACAAAGAAAACGTTAATGCAATATTACAGTAGGCCTTTTACAAAAATGCGATCATTTTGTCCCAGCTCGAACATTGCCAAATATATGACACAAGACGTGCCTACCCGAATAACACCGAATTACACTTTCCGCTTTACGTAACAAACCTCAAAAACAAATCTGTCGGAGCAGTCCGCTTTCTTTCGTCTTTCCATGTTTGTCTTCGAGGTTGATATTTTAACAAAATTGTCAATGGAGTGATGAGAACTCTCAGGTAAAAGGAACTGCGTGAGAAGGAGACATCTGGTGTCCGTTAGTGTCATGGAACTGCCATCTTCGTTAAAGCTGGACTCGTGAGACAAGTCTATACTAAAATATCAATGTTTGCTGGAATACGGGAAAGGAACATGGTCGAACGAATGTCCTTTACAACTGTTAAAGGGACACCCGGCCTGCCTTATCGCTTAGCTTAATGCTCTAAAGGAACAGATATAAGAAAAAGACATGAAAGCCATCACCACGCACTAATAACATACGTGTAAAAGAAGCCTTAGCTTGTTTTTTTTTTTAGAAGCTGGAGATTCTTTTACACATTAGTGCAAGGCTGATAGCTTATATGTATTTTTCTATCTGTTCCATTAGAGCATTAAGTTTTTTTAAAGCTTGCATCCGTATGTTATACGCCTAAACGTTTTTTTTTTAAACGAATTTTTAAAGTTTCGACGAAGCTTTCCAGCTTGATAGTTTTACTGAGTGCTTATTAATGGTTCCGTAACAAGACCCGAAATAATTGCGTTTGTGAATTTCATTGTGCATTTTGTGGCTTTCATTGCAATTACTTCGACGAAAGTACTCTTTATTGTTTTCGTTAAGGACATCTCGGACTGAGGAAAACAATTTTGTTATGAAAAGCTAGGATCTTATACGCGCCCAATCGACACGAGCACGAGCACACTCAGGCCATGTTCTTTAGCTTACCGTCACACTTGTTTCGTTGTGACTGCTGGAAACACTTCTTTGCCTGCAGGTCTGTGAAAGTATGGAGTATCACCCAAGCGGTTACAAGTACTTCGTTGTCGGTTTTTCAAATTCAGATCTAAGATTGACCTACGCAAATTTCTGTGGTTACATGCTATCGTAATAAAATGATGTTTTACTCCAAGATGTTATGAGCGTACGTACATCGAGCCCACAGTGCTTATACGAACGTACAGACAGTATTTCGAGCGCACATGTATACCTCCAGCAGTGCACAGTCAGATAACATTGGGATAAACTTTATTATTATTCTTAGTATAACACGCTTAGGTTAGCAGCAACGTCTAAATCAACGACTAAACTGATCTGTTCCACAAGCAATGATTCATCCATCCATACCGGCACACGGGTATTTCTCTTAAGTCGTTCCCACAATGAGGGACGCGTATGCCACCTCCATTGTTGAAGGACAGCTTGATTTAAACAATAAATACAGACGGAACCATTTCCGTTGCCGTTTGGACTTAAATGTCATAATGCCTGAGCGGGAATTGAACCCTCCACTCGAACTTTGGTACAAAGGTCGAGGGTTCAATTCCCGCTCAGCAGTCTTGACATTTTAAGTCCAAAAGAAAACGGAAATAGGTTTCCCATCTGTATTTTTCCCCGCTCAACGAGCCGACCTATTTAAACCATACGTATGCAGCTGATTTACCACCTCTTCAGCTTTAACAATCCAATAAGCGCGGCAATAGGCCTATATATTACACGATGAAAAGCGTACGCTGCGGTATGCAACGACACAGCCAACGATTTTTTTGCGCGGCTGCGGCTTTTCCGTTGTATATAGTTGGTAGGGGAAAGCTTGATTCAGGAAAGAACGTTTCTGCCACACGCTTTAAAGGACAGATAACGGTTGGTGGTTTACCCTTGTTCATAACAATAACTATAGTGAAAAGTCCGAACTAATTACAGGCTTGCAACAGAAGCAAGTCTCTTCACCACCTTCTTCACCCCCTTTCAATCCCCCCTCCCGACTGCAATGGTGTTGTTTGTTGACAGTGTGTGTGAATAAAATTTTGAAAATTCCTTTAATGAAAAATGTAATTCCTTTAATACTAAAATACTGCGAAAGATTATGGTGCCTACAACCGAATGCTGTTGTCGGGAATGTCTAAGGTTGGCCATATAGAAGTATTGAGAATCCAGCTGTTCAGTGATGGTCACAAGTCAATTCCCGACTTGGAATTAAGTGACCTAATTGAATTGAATTCCACTTCGGTGGACTTAGTGGAACTGATTCAACATTGGACAATTCCAGGTAATGAATGATGGATGGAATTGATTTCATTAATCTACAATTCCACAACTACCGCAGTCGCCGAAATTATAAAACGACTTGCTAGGAATTGAATTGACTTGATTTGGCGATCTCTTCAGTCCATGTCCCGATAAGGTTTGAGTTGACTTGCCAAGTCATCCATGGGAAATGGCTTTGCCTATACTAGATCTGATATGATTTTTATTTGACTTAAAATGCCTTGTTTTGACCCGATTTGGTTCGGCCTGAATTGTACGCGCAGTCATCAGTTACACCCAATTCAGGCTAATTCCAAAAAAATCAAGTCAATTCTACCCAATTTCAGCCCAAGAATCCTACATTTTGCCATAATTTACCCGAAATTGTGCAGGACTTGGGTTGAATTGAAGGAACTGATCAAGTATTTCCTGAATCAGCCAGAAATTGACTGGAATTCAGACTGGCTCAACAGCAAGTCAATGAATTAGAAATCATTTGAGAAAATGAAAAACGAAAAGTGCTTGATAGGAATTGATACGATCTGAAAATCTGGCAGTGCAAATAGAGAACCTGGCAGTGCAATAGAGAATCTGGCAGTGCAAATAGAGAAGCTGGCAGTGCAATACAGAATCTGGCAGTGCAGTAGAGAATCTGGCAGTGCAGTAGAGAATCTGGCAGTGCAAATATAGAATCTGGCAGTGCAAATAGAGAATCTGGCAGTGCAATGGAGAATCTGGCAGTACAAATAGAGAATCTGGCAGTGCAATAGAGAATCTGGCAGTGCAAATAGAGAATCTGGCAGTGCAAATAGAGAATCTGGCAGTGCAAATAGAGAATCTGTCAGTGCAAATAGAGAATCTGGCTGTGCAAATAGAGAATCTGGCATTGCATTGAAACATGGCAATGACTTGCTTGAAATTGACTGACTGATGAATTTGAATTGATCTGGAATGGAATTGCTTCTCAATGGAATTCCGATAGAAATAGATTTGACTTGATTTGCTGTTCACTTGATGCATAGGTAATTGACTCAAATCCGTTGACATTGAGTTATGCCCAATTCCCCATTCCTGCAATGGCCGACTATTGAGTAGCCTATGCTAAGAGCAATGTTGCCTTCCGTATTCTTCCAATGATCCAAGTTGTGAGTTGCATGTAACATTTAGTCCACACAAAGTCTAACTATGCGTGCGCAGTATAGACACTTTAAGATATGAAGTATTTGACTTCCGATTAGCCCGGATACCACCAAAGGTAGCCATTCTGGGAAATCAACTGCCCAACAAGAAATTAACGCTGAGAGCCGCCACAGCATTCCCAGCCAAGTCAGGGCAAACCCCTTTGATTACACGTAGTGTGGAAGACCACGGCGCAAGCCTTTACCACTTGGAATGCTTACGAATTAAGTCATGCTTCTGCTGAATAAGAAGAAATAGGACTGTTACAAAAAGGTAATTTACCTATAGAAAAACGTTCGGGTGTTCAGTACTGGATTTTTTATCTTTTATTTTTGGGCCATATATATATTGTGCAGTGCACCCCAATTTTGTGTACGCCACGCAGGCCTGTCCACTATGTTGCCATTGGTATGCGTTTGGCATAGTTATACTTATGCTGCTGCTGAGGGTCACATTCGTGGGTTTATTGTTCAGTGGATAACGACAAAAGAGAGAGAGAGTGACATGGTCTGTACTTTGGTTGTTTGCCTAATTGGTATTGGGATCTGTGTTACCAGTAGTTTGTTTGTTTGGGGGCAATGGTGTGTAGTTGGGTGTTGTAATGTGTTTTTAGTTGATGTGTCAGGGCATATGACTAGGGTCACGGCCCTGTGGATTAAATTCAAATGTTACAGTTGGTTGT